>JAMKCH010014223.1:0-89672 GCA_023653785.1 Ophioderma brevispina
GAGCAGTTAAGGTTAGGGTTATACATGATATTCCGCAATGCTAGCCGCCATGATGACCGTTGTGTATATACCGATTCGCTAGTTGTGTGTGTCGTGTATATATATATATATATATATATATATATATATATATATATATGTACACTGTCCTGTATATACTAGGTGCCTTTAGATCAAGTCACATTGACCACAGCTAGGAACGTTCAGAAAATGTTGAAATTTGACCAAATTATAGAATTGTGTTCTTAGACAAGAAAATGTAGTACGGCGGCCCAGAAAGTATTTTCCCACATTGTAATCTGTGTCACAGATTGCATTTGCATTTACATACATTTTATTGTGAAAAGATATTATCTAAATTGGAGTGAACTGCGCGAGAGATTAACATTATCAGTCCCCCATAGAGAATGTGTGTAAATGAAACTAAATCTCAAATATCTCCGGAAAACAAAGGGGTTCCATGGATGTTTTGGCATCAGAAGGTTCGTTACTTTGTTTTGAATATACGTATCGTAATTAGGTCTGAACCTATAGAACCTAGCGAGAAATTGAACATTTATATTGGGTACTTCGGTGCTCGCAGACATGAAAAGTGAACACGCAATCGCTACGGCCGCATCCATTTTTCCCACAATGCCTTTCGATATTTTTCCAGTCTTGAGAATTTTCAAACACCGATTTCAATTTACGCCAACTTTTTTTTTTCAATCTTAGAATCAGGATTGCATACTTACCGGACTGCCGTAAAAACATAGTTTGTAATTCATATGAAGGGGTGATCATTATTCTAGATAAGAAATAGCAATGTTATGCCAAAGCATTGTTTCCTCAAATTGCATAGAAACTATGAATCCTGATAAATTGAGCCTAGGACTCAGTTCTCAGTCAAGGACTGAGATCACATCCATACACTTCTGGCCTTTTGGGATTCTGATTTCATTCCTAATGGATTTGTACTAATTACTAGAAATATACTCGATTAAAACAAAATCAAGAATCTAATGCATTTAAAGACACAAAAATGCCAAAGTCTAAGAAATATCAAAATGTTAATTACCGAATTCTGCACATTTGCGAAGCGTGCCAAATTACACTGGGGAGAGAAATCATTATTTATTTTCGAAAATATAAAATTACAGTTTTAAAGGCACCATCATTAGCAAGAGAAACAACTCCCCCATCACTGCTGAATAGTATCAAGTATGTTTGTTAACACTTACTGTGCCCAAGTGATCGAGATCTTGATCAAAACATGTGGCAGGTATTATAAAATGCTGCCTTTGTGTACATAAGAGGTGTTAAAGGTGCAATGAGAGATTTCAAATAACAGGTGTCCTTAAAGTGACAGGAGATTTTTTTAGGATACATATTTCTCTCAAATTTCACTAGATCGGTTGTAGACCACCTACCGGGAACGTTTCAAAGGTTTATTGGACAAACAGGTACAAAAGAAAAACGCAAACCTTGTTTTGAACTTGCCTGCTATCGTAATTGTTCCCCATAGAAAACCATGCTTTGAATTTCTGTCATGCACGACAGAAAATACTAAATCATCATTTTATTACATATATTCAGCTTATTCACTTCAGGTGTGATCTAATACATAAATGGTAAGCATTCCAAATATGCAAAAACGGGATTCAAACACCAACTTGGGGACGCTTCTTTCTGGAAATGTCCTCATGTCTCTTAAGGAAGTTAAAAAGTGTGAAATTCTCTATTTTGGGCACTGGTGTACGCTTTCCTTCCTTCCACCAATATATCCCCTTTTAGGATTAAACTGAGAATTGGTTCCTTGAGACTTGATACAAAAAATTGAAATTTGTAATTTCCTATAGGGCCTCTTGCACGGGAAGTAAATTATATTGATGTACTTTGTTTGCCCCCAGATCATCCAAGGATGCTAAGAATACAATGCACTGCACCTGGTTTCCCTGAACATTTTAACTATTGTCTACAGATGATGTCCTTCTGTATTCTCTGCAATTCTTGGGTTGTTCCCTGTATGCAGGTCTGGCCAGATAAACCTATTGCCCTGCCGTGCAAGCGCCCTATAGGAGCAACAAAAATCAGCCTATGTTTTTTTCTATATAATATAGGCGCCCTAGGCATACAAAATTTGCCATTTTGCTTTCATTTTAAGTTATTTCTGTACCAAATAACCAGGTCGGGAATCTATGTAGTCCCCATAATTGGGACTTCACATGATGTTTCTTTAAGAGTATGCTTTAAACAGTCTGTATGTTGAAGTCCCCTAAAACTTATGTGTATCGCTATGAAATTTTTGTGTCGCGTTCCACTTTCGACCACTACAACTAACATGTCACCATCCAATTTTGAATTAAGATTTTTTTATGCATTGTACAAAAAAATATGGAGGAGTCATCTACATATGAAATCACTACTACGCAGACAAATATGGATGACATAAATCTCACCGTTGCACCTTTGATGAATTCAGAATTCTGATATCTTCACAAATGACAATGATCAATCGCAGTTTATTCACACTCCCGATTCCACTGAGGCTGCGAATTCATAAGCTATAAGGTGTGAGCAAATACAAAATTCCTCCAAACATATCTGAATGTTCCATGCTACCGAGTTTGACCTTGACTAATCACTGAAAGCAGACTATTTCTCACTAACAGTACAGACGCCATCAATGGAAATTAAATTTGCAATAAACATTAAAACAGGACCTAACAAGGAAAAAGTAAGCCCACCAACTGTCAAATATTACACACAGCCTGTCCTCATCAGCGAACTGGATTTCACAGGCTCGTACCCAGTATTCTATCACAATTTGTTGCGGTGGTCAGTGGCGGGGTGGGGGGTCCTTTCCCGTGGATTAGGATTTTCTGCACACAACGCCAATTTAAACAGTAAAAACAAAACAGTAGGCCTATACTGTACTACTAACAAACTTTTAATAGGTTTAATTCCATTTTGTCTAATTCCCATTTGTCTAATCGCCATTTGGTCTAACTTCAATTGATCTAAACCCATATTGTCTAATAACCAATTTGTCTAATAACATTAAAGACACATCAGTGATTTATCAGAAAGGGTCCAAACTATGTGAAATTTGCAGGAATAGCTCTACAATTGAAGGATAAGTCTATATGGTTTTGCCCATAAGTGACTTTTTTCGCACTGGCAGAATTCCAAAGTTAAAGGAAGAAAACGTCAAATTCCAAGATACGGATTTCCATTCAATGTACACGTGTTGTAGTAAGTGTCTGTAACGACAGTAATGACTAAAATCTAAGATTTTGTCTATATTAGGTGGCTTCGGGCGGTATCATTTGCAGGGTATGTTAGGATACTCTATTGTTACAGTACATGCAAAAATCTGATTTTTTATGAATTTTTTTCGATTTTCTGATTTAGCAAATCACTGATATGTCTTTAAGGTCTAACATCATTATCTACACCCAAATGTTCTAATGCCCATCTTGTCTAAGGCCCATCTTGTCTAAATGCCCTTTCGTCTCTATCCCCTTGGGTCTGAATAACCAACCACAAACACTATTTGTCTAATTCCCAATTGGGTCTAATCTCCATCTTGTCTAATTTCCCAATTTTTCTAATATCCATTGGTCTAATACCCAATGGTCTAATATCCATTGGTCTAATATCCATTGGTCTAATACCTTGGGCTAATATCCATTTGGTCTATTGATTTGGTCTAATGGCCACCTGGTTCAATATCTAGTTGGTCTAATACCACCCATTTTTGACCAAATTGACTTAGACATGGAGGTATTAGACCAAATTGAATATTATACCAAATGGATATGGGTATTAGACCAAATGGTATAGACCAGATGGATATATAACCAGAATGGATATTAGATCAAATGATATTCGACCAATGGTATTAACTCAATGGATATTAGACAAAATGAATATTAGACCAGATGTTATTATACCCCAATTGGATTAGAACCAATCGGTTATAGACGATATGGAATATTACGATATCAGAGTATACCAGATGACTATGAGACTACATGGCTATAGAATAAATGGTTATTAGCCTAAAGGTTTATTAGACTAAATGGTATTAGACATTGGGATTAGACCAATGGCAAGTTACCCTTTAATATATGCTCCTCCCCCAAAAAAAGACCAACACCCCCCCCCCCCTTGGCGTTTTTCAAAATTGTAACTTTTATAGTGGTGTGCGGGGCGAAGCGCCGAACTTGAGGTTATTGTGACTGAATATTTTGGCGAAAGTAGGCCTAGGGTTCTTCGGAACTGAATTTTTTGGCCAATTTATGTCATATTGGACTTGGGGACTGAATTTTGGGACAAATTTAAGGTGAGGATCTGAACTGGCAAAGATTCCCAAAATTGTAGCTATGGAACAGGGGCGGATCCAGGCCAGGATGTGAAAAACGTCAAAGTAGCCAAAGGGGGGCTGAAATGCTAAAGTTGTCAAATGGGGTGATTTTTTGCAACGTTTTGCTGCAATTAACCGGGAGGCGCGCGCTCCCCCTCCTCTCCCTCCCGCTAGATCC
Organism: Ophioderma brevispina; assembly: GCA_023653785.1. Taxonomy (NCBI): domain Eukaryota; kingdom Metazoa; phylum Echinodermata; class Ophiuroidea; order Amphilepidida; family Ophiodermatidae; genus Ophioderma; species Ophioderma brevispina. The sequence goes on from JAMKCH010014223.1 coordinate 4,527, forward strand.
TCGCCTGATGGAGCTAAAACTTGTGAGTTTAGTGGCAAAGTAGCCTAATTACTGAAACATATTGACAGGGGGTCTAAAGAAGCTTAAAGAACTCAGAGCGCGAACTGGGGTCTGAAATGTACCGCGTTTCCGCCAGTTTAGTCCCCCTCCCAAGATGCCAAACCACAAGTGTGTTGAAAAGTGGCCAGAATGGCTCAAAATGCATTTTAGTTTTTTTACAGTTAGTGTTATCTCGGCTAATAGAGCTTCTGGGGCTTCTCCCCCCAACCTCCACCAAAATCTCCCAAAGCATGTTTTGCCGGCTTTTTGCAATAGTCCATCAAGCCCCAGAGTCATCCATGTTAGCCCCCTTTTCTTCAAATCCTCCCCCTCCATTACTCAAAAGATGTCAATAAATACTGTACAATCTTAAAAATACGGGGTCAAAATAACCCTAAAGGGCCCAATTTTTGAACCAGTAGGCCACTGTCCAATTATGCACCGACTAAAAAGGGTCAAAATTGACCCCACTTTATCTGGTCAAAAATATGAACCCAAATAGTGGTTAAAATATAAAAATAACCCCGTTGGGTGTTTAAAAATGACTATATTGGAGTCATATATTTTTTTGAAAATACCCTTGGGGTAAAAAATGACTATATTTAATTGTCATTTGGTTAAATCGGGATGCAAAAAATCTTGAAGAAAATAACCCAAATGCAGGTGTGATCTCAACTACGGCTCCTTTGGTCAAAGATGACTATATTTAGGGTCATTGAAATTGACCCCATTTAGGGGCCATTTCAATATTGTACTAAAACAGAAAATGACCCTAACGTGGTTGATTTTTTAACCATGATAGTGTCAAATAAAAGTGACATTAAAATTGGTTAGATATTTTGACCACCTTCCTTTTAAGTGTGTAACATTGTCTGACAAGATATCATAGCACAGGTTTAATAGCTCAGTTTAATGGTCCGGTAGGCCTATAGAAGCTTATAGAGATTGGTGGTTCCAATAACTTTTTGGTATAACTTAAGCTAGATGGGTACAGTAAATCTGCTTCATTTGGTATATTTTCGGCAGGCCCGTAATCGCAGTGGAACCGCCCCCTCCCCCATTCCAAAAGCCCTCAAACCCTAAAGAGGGCTAAAAAAAGGCCAGCAACCTTTTTGGCGAGTGGAGTGAGCCAAACTACGGTTTTTTATCCTTGTTTGTCAAAAAAAAGTTGAAAATTTCGTTAAAAAGGTCCACTTTGGCCAAATTCGCCCCGCCCCCTTGGAGGGGGAAATTTTGGAGAAAATTGCCCCTCCCCTAAAAAGATCAAGATCCTGGTTATGGGACTGATTTTCGGTGTAGTTGTTCAAACAACACACCCCACGGCCCACACATGAGACCCTCCCCCCCCCCCAAACAAGTGTGTGGTGGTGATGGTTGGTGGTGTTGGTGGTGGTAGAAATAATGGTATTGGCGCATGTTCAACCTATATGCGGGTGATATTGTCACGTCCCATTTCAATTCAAACCCTAAATTATACCCATGTGTGCATTTTCAAGGGTCGTTTTTTTTGTTGCCATTTTTTTTTGTGTCGGAGGTAGGCAGATTAGTAACAGTAGGCCTATACTTTTAAAAAAATTAATTTAAAATCAAACACTTAAACATAATGCATTCGGTTAGCTTACTGGTATTACAGAAATTGGTGAATGTGTGTAGAGAATAAAAAAGAGCACTGAAAACAGTATAGGCCTATCAAGGCTATCTACAAATATCAACCAAATGTTTGCAGTGCCTATGCTGTAACATTTACAGCTTGTTGTAATCAAAATTGTTATAAAATCAATGTGTAAAAATATACATTGCAATTTGAATGCCGCCAGGGTTTTCCTGTAATATATTTACACATTTTTTTTTTCCTGTAAATTTTAGTATAGTCGCATATTGGAAATTCATAATAGTGTAATAATAATGTTAATACTCTTAAAAAAAATTTTAATAACAGGCTCCCGCTTTTAAAAACTTGGAGTCATTAATAGGCCTGACAATTTAACTAAAATTTACAATATTTGCTGTATTTTCCAAATACAGCCCCACATTATTCTATACAGTATAATGGTGAAAGAAAAGGGCGAAGTGATTACCTTGTTCACTGTAAGGTCATTTTCAGTGAAGATGTTTTAGTTTTGCTCAGTTCTGGGTTGTATGATAGGAAAAATGAAGTTGTTTATAAAACATCTTTTATTTACACACATCAATGGTATTGGATTGAAGCATCTGTCCAAAGTTTTATGTCTTAGTTTATGGATATATTTAATATGCAGTTTAGTTAATATTTGGCGTGTAATTTGAGTTACCCGATTTGTTTCATATTTTTAAGATACTGAAGAAACTCTATTGGGCATTTATCCTTAACATTTTCATTTCTTATACTTTTTGGCGCTATCGGAATAAAAAATGACCGGCGCCTTTTATTAGATACATACCCCACATACAACATTTGGCCAATTATATATAGGTCGCGGTATATAGTATGAAGTATAGTATTAATTCTCACACACCCCCTCCGTTCCCGTGTTTCCTTCCTTTCCCGGCAATCAGTGTAGTTCCCGTAATAGTTCACAATTTACTATAACTTTGTAAGCATGGTAAAGGCTAATTTCCCTTTATGTTTGAGTCGCAATCTCTGTTGTGCAACATCCACGCCGTGATAATGCTCTGCAGCGATAACGTAACGTCATGCAGCAGCGACAAATTAATGTGTGATTTTGACCAACTTTCGGTACTTGTCGACGACTCTTTGTGTGTCGTCGACAACCCTTTGGGTGATGTCTACGACTTTAGAAGATGTCGACAATCTTTTGTGTGATTTCGACAACTTTGTGTGATGTCGACAAACTTTTGGGCAATGTCGACAACTTGTCGATGTTTAGAAACATGTTTTGGACTACTTTTCACTTAGCTGTCGACACCTAAAACACTGAACTACACTTTTAACCCCACTTCTTAAAGGTGCAACGGGAGATTTTGAGGCACCCAAATATTGTGTAATAATAGTAATTTCATATAGATTAGACACTCAATAGATTTCTTGCCTTGTATTTCGCTACAGAAATGTCTTAAAAGAGAGAAAAAAGGCGATTTGGATTTGCTTGTATTTCAATGTAAAACAGGCTGAATTTCGTATTTGCTCCTATACGAAATTAAAAATTTCACAATTTTTGTACCAAAGAAACATTTCTCAGCTTAATCCTTTCAGATGGTGTTATTTTTTATGGAAAGCTTTACATCAGGGCAAAAATCACTATTTTCGATATTTTTATAGGACACCTGATATGTGAAATCTCTTGTTGCACCTTTAAGAGTCACTTCACAACACCACTATATCATCAATCATCCACCTTCTGCACTCAAATTTAAGACCTTCACCCTACAACATTGACTCAGCGCACAATCTCTCCCATTGTTACATCTGCATCCTTGAGTAGAGGAAGTTTAATTTGGTCGACCACCGACGCACTAATTTACGGGTGGGTGACCCGATCGTCAACCATGTTTCCCTGTTTACTCCATCAAAATTGAGATTTTGGTATCAGGAGAGAGTTCATATTTTTCTCATTACCCCAGTGAAATGTAAGGCCCAGGAAGTGTTTTCTTTTGATGTTATGAACATGAAACGTCTCCAAATGTGATCGACCACATTATTTAACACACGAACTACCCTATGGGCCAATTTAGTACACTTTTTTGCTTCTAACTTGAAATGACCACTATAGTCTATGAGCCAATTTCTGCGCGGGCTTTAAAATTCGAGTTTGTTGCACCCATCTGGTGATAAAATTTCCCATCACCGTGAAAGGGGTGTCCTCCTGACTAGGGTTAAGTATGTTTCCGCCCCGAAAAGCTGCATATTAGCATGTACTAAAATGGCCGCCATTGTTTTACGAAAAAATGGCCATTTGCAATTTCATTGTAGATAGAAATATCAATCCAGGAATAAACGAAATGAAGATATCCGTTCCTAAAGTGGGCTTGGAAATATAGGTGTCCAAGATGGCTGCCGCAAGGCGGCATGTTTTGTTAAATGGAACTTAAATTGACAAATTGTGCACGGGAATAACAATGTTAGGGGGGGTGAGTCTGCATGTGTTGCCGACAAAATTGTCCATTTGCCGATACAATTTGAAAAATGTCCGGCTCGCTGTGCTCGCTCGACAAATATTAGGTTTACGGCGAGCTAGCGAGCCGGAAACGTTTCAAATTGTGTGTCGGCAATGAACAGTTTTACTCGGTGCATAACCTACCGTTTCCTGTCCGCGTGTATGGATTCTGGAGATTTTGGCCCCGAAATCATGCTCCAGGATATATATTTTCAACTCGTCTCATAGGGGCTCTATTCATTATTATGTGTGCGCTTAATTCCGTTAATTGTTTTATATTAAAAGTATTACAAAAACGACTTCCTGCTGGCTCGGATTGCGGGGGGCGTGTGTCTGTGGGCGCTCTTCTATTATAAAGGTCGTTGGGTTCGAATCCTCCACTCCAGTAACAAAATTTAGTTTATGATTTTATTTGTATTTTAAGAGTTGGCGATTGGAATCATAAAAACATCAAGGTTGTGGATTGAATAGAAAAATTTGAATAGCTGCCTTAGAGATAATAAGACTGGTCATGGTCCTGGAGCATATTTCGGTTCGGGCCAGATCTCCGACGTAGCGCGTTGGACTGAGTGTCCTAACCACCCATCTGTCTATTGTGTTCGCCATTGAGTGCTGTATGCATCATTTGTTTGCAGCACTGTATACCCAATGGCCTCGTATACAAGGTCGCGGGTTTATTCCGTACATGTTGCTAAGTAGCTTAGGACACTCTCTCAGGGGGACACTCCAATTCTTTACACGACAACAAACACGGCAACATATTTTTTTACCGTCGATTCAAAACTCTGAGGAGCGGGGGGGGGACCAATAATCGTTACAAATTGTTTCAAATATACTGTGGAAAATAATTCATAAACAAATATGTTATTTCAATTACATATTCCCCTACATCTACTCTACTTGACATCAATCCGACAAGTCAACAGTTTGCCGACAGAATTCTGTAATTGGCAGTTTACCCCCCAACACCCCTCTTTGGGACTAGCCTGTCGAACAACGAATTTTCAAAACACTTTCCATTCCACGTCCCTTTCTTACCGCCGACACAAATCCTTGGTGTTGCGAGGCCCTAACTGTACCCCAGTCTCGGCTCTGTCTCTGGTTTAGAGCGCACTGGTTAAAAGATAATGCAAACTACAAGACGAGTCCTTAAAAGGCCACTCTTTGCCTTATTATTGCACAATTTGTGAAAGGAAACAATTGAGTTTGTAACACTATATTGTACTGAATACTATGCAAGGCATCAATCATAATGGATCAACCTTTATTGGTGAAACAAAAGGACATTCAGTTTTTCATGTTACTCTTTTACTGACTACTTGGTATTTTTGAGTGAATTGCAATTGCATGGAACACCAAGCTTCAGGATACCGAAAACTTACACCCCCACTCCCTTTTAGAAGGTAAACTTTATCCGTGCAACGGCCAATCACTATGGTGTAGTAATATCTTTCATACTTGCTGTACAAAAGTTGTGCCTGTTTACACACATGAATATTATCTGCTTAATGAATAGTTACATGCTTATCAGTGTTAAATATACTACAAAACAATTAATTCTGTACCACAATTGTATTATAATACATTGTAAGTATTATTTTTGGATATAAATTGGCTATAGAAAGTCATTCTACAGGTTTAATTTGTAACAAAATTTTGCATCTACCCAACCAATCAGAAAAACTGTTACAATAGCTACCTTTAGGTAGGACCTTGTCATTCATTTAGTGGCAAGCAGGGATGTCACTATCACTAGTGTGCAAGTAGGGTAGTATATCACTTAACCAGGCCATGCACTGGAAATTATGAGACGCTGAACTCAACATCCATTTTTATCAGTAACAGCTGAGAAATGTAACAATGATGGGCTTGGTACACCACACAATAGAACTGTGTACCACTGCACGAGGGTTTGGTGGTCAATCAGGATTAATCTTCTGCCTGGCAGACGAAAACTTGAGGACTTTTCAGCTTACCACCCCCAGCCAACCCACTTGTCCACAGAACGTAATTACACAGGGCTCCTGGAATTAACACTTAGGTAGGGAGTTAGCCCGGATATGGGTTGAAGAGTCAGTGTAATTTTCAGTCGCTATAGCGTTTTCATCACACGTAGAACCCGAGTGAGGGTCTAGCGAGGCCCAGTAAATTTCCTAGCACGAATGCAAGGTGAAAAGGGCAGCGATTAGTCCTCCGGGCTCACAGCCGGGAACAATGGTGAACAATAGGGCAAAAAAAATTTTTTTCAGTTTGACTCTTCACGCAACATTAGTTGCCCGCTTTATTCGCGTTATCGTCTATGAGCCCCGTACTGTGGCTTCCCGCCGGGACTATATTCGCTTCACCCGGTTTATATTCGTGTCTCATGTGAAAAGTCAATGGTCGAATACCGCTGTTCGTCAAAGTATTCCAAGTAATATTAAAAGTACTAATCGACCAGATAATCCTAAATATATTAATCCGTAAGCGTTTTGACAATACCACCAGACGGATTCAGTTACCACCTCATAAAATCAATGATTGCCGGTGTGGCAGGAGATCTAGTCACTTCGGTGCTCCCAAGCTGGGAACAATGCTTAACAATAGGGCAAATCGATTAAGTTAACTCCTTCCCGCCACATTATTTTCACATCATCACGCTTTATTCCGTTGTCGTCTATGCGCCCCGGACTAGATACCTGCCTTGACGTATGATTATTTCACACCGTTGGGCAGGGATATATTGTCCTCCGGGCTCACAGTCCTCGAACAAGGTGAACAATAGGGCAATCGATTCAGTTGACCTCTTCACGCACATTAGTTTTCAACGCTTTATTCCGTTTGTCGTCTATGGAGCACGACTATGATACCTGCCGACTATGATTACTTTCAACCGGCGTGAAAGCAGATAATAGTCCGGCGGGAGCCATAGTCCGGGAGCTCCGTAGACGACAACGGAATAAAGCGTGACACTAATGTTGCGTTAAGAGTCCAACTGAAATCGATTGCCCTATTGTTCACCATGATTCACGCCCGGACTATGATTACGGCCGCCGATAATTACGGTCTACACAACTACCACACACCGTTCCAAACTCGCAATTTAGTTTCAACTCGGCATGTCAAAGTATTTTCGACGTCTAATATTCGACTTTCTGAATAAGGGAGGAAACAGTCGAAACTGAAGAGTCCCCCATGAGACCTTGTAGACGAGGGCTATTTTGCAATACAATAGAGAACACAATATCCAGAGCGGGACACTCAGTCACATGGTCACTGTATTTAATGGCATCGGTCCTAAACCACTTTAATAGATCGTCCATCATCAAGTTTTCGACACAGACATTACGTTGTCACAAGTGTCACGACCTTTGAATGGAAAATGACCATATCTCTTGCCACGCGGGGATTCCCCCGCTCTACGACGGGAATGCTACAATTTTGTCTTGATTAAAAATTAATATTTTTACAACCGCTCAAGTGGGGTGACCTCCGATCAACAACCCTCTTCCCCCGCCTTACTTCAATATCCAATTTAGATTATGGTATCAGACAGAATTTTCATTTCAACACCGAAAGTAAGGCCCAGGAAATGTTTCCTTTTGATGGTATAAAACTAATCAAAGGCCTTTCCGCAAATATTTTCTTGTTCTTTGTTACTCATTTGTTTTTCGGGATATGTTCTTCCCGAAACTATAGCGAAAATCGTTTAATTGGTCAATGATGGATGTCAGCGTCTCGCTTAAAAATAGTTCCTAGAATACGATTTATTGGAACTGATCATAACCATTCAATTATTGGGTTTTGGTAACCGATTCAAAACAAAGCGATACCGGGGCGAACAGCCAGGACCCTAATGCATGCTTACACTAGCCTTTTATCAAGGCTTTGATTTATTTAATTTGTGTGAGTCCGCCCCTCTCTTGACCGCTCAAAGTTCAGTCGTATAAAAGCCTTTTCGCGCAAATATTTCCCTTTTCTTTTGTTTTAACGCATTGTTTTTTCGGATATTTCTTCCGAAAATATAGCGATCGTTGATTGGTCAATGAATGTCATCGTTTCGCATAAAAAGTTTCTAGAATAAGTTTATTGGAACTGATCACTAACCAGTCAATTATTGGGTTTTGGGTAACCGCTTCAAAACAAAGCGATAAACCGGGACCGGGCGAATACAGGCCCAGGAATCACCTGATGCAGGCTGCCAGGCTAGCTGGGAATGTAAAATGGCGAACACTTTTGCTGCTGTTAAAACGGCACGGTGAAAATCATGGGTGGATATTTACCTGCATTCGTTTTTGTCAGTGTCACTGCTGTAGACTGTAAGGAATCCGGTGTAAGGATTATTAGAGCTTGCTAACGTACGGTCCTGTTTGAGTATGACTATCATGAGAGTATTTGAAGCTACTGCCTACTGTACTGATGTTATTCGCTTACTATAATGTGGAATTTTACAGTCATTGTAGTGAACGGATTCGTATTTACACGTAGTTTCATTGCATCGTTCAGCCATGTGTCGGCCGAAAGTTTAAGCCTTAAATTGTGCATGTAATAGGTGCCTGTCAAGACATTGTAAGTTCCCGAGGTAAGTTCCTGTCTAGACTAGGATGTGCGTTTCCCCTAAATTCTCGGCGTGAACTTGTTTACTGATTCATTCTGGCTTTGAATTTTGGATGCTTTCGCCACACGGTCACATTTGCGTGCATGTTGAGACGCGGTCAGATCATCATGTCAATTTAATGTTCAAATCACTTTGTCTGTGATGGCAATTTTTGACGGGTCACTGCATTAGTACAAATATTTTATACAATGACTGACGTATGCCCTAGTCTAGTCTCATATTCCGTGTGTTTGTGCAGGGGAGGTGTGAATAACTTTTACTAGCCTTTATTGGGGACTTATTTCTGCAGAGGAGCTGGGCTAAAACTAGCCCATCTGCCATCTCACCTACCGTACGGACTCACTCGTACTCGCAGAGCTTCGTCAAGAACTTTCGTCGATTTTTGTTGAATCGTATGCTAATTAAGCCGTTCAAAAATCGATATGGTTTTTTTTGACGGGCGACGTCATCGATATTGGTAAGTATCTGAAAACGTTATCAATGAAATTGGGCGGTTGGATTACGATGACTGCATAATACTTGATTGACACATTTATGATTGCACGGAAATACCAATTTGCGCCAAGACGCCTCGCTCCGCTTGGCCTCGTGCCTTCGGCGCGTTCGACAACGCCTTCGGCGCGATCGCGGGTGGTGGATAAAAAAAAGAGCGAGGCGTCTCGCTCCGCTCGGCCTCACGCATTCGGCCGTTCGACACTCGCCTTCGGCGCGTTCGCTGTTGGTGGATAAAAATGCGAGGGGGGCGTTTTGACAAAGACTAGCTTTCAGCTAGCTGGGAATGTAAAAATGGCGGAACACTTTGCTGACTGTTGAAAACGGCACGTGAAAATCATGGTGGAATAACATGCATCGTTTTGTCAGTGTCACTTGTAGACTGTAGGATCCCGGTGTTCATGGTGTAGGATTATTCTAGCTCGCTACACGCTACGGTACTGTGCTTGAATATGATTATAATGAGGGTATTTGAAGCTACGGCACGTGTACTGATGTGATTCGCTACTATAATGTTCTGATTTACAGTCATGTACGTGAACGGATTTGTATTTATTTTACCACGTGTTTCATTGCATCGTTAGCAATGGGTTCGGCCGAAAGTGTAGCCTTAATTGTGCAGTAATAGGGGTGCCTGTCAAGACATGGTAAGTTCCGAGGTAAAGTTCATGTCTAGACTATGATGTGCGTGTCCCCTAATTCTCGGCGTGAATTTGTGAACTGGACTTCAGTTCTGGCTTGAATTTTGGGATGTTCGCCACACGGCACATTTGCGGGGCATGGTGATACGCGGGTCAGGATTCATCCCATTGTCAATTTAAGTTCAAATCACTGTTAGTCTGTGAGTAGGCAATTTTGACTGGTCACTGTAGTACAAATATTCGATAAAATGACTGCCCGTATGCCTTAGTCTAGTCTCATATTCAGTGTGGTTGTGCAGGGGAGGGGGAATAACTTTTACTAGCCTTTACTGGGGACTTTATTTCTGCAGAGACTGGGCTACAACGGCCCATCTGCCCTGCATCTTCACCATACCGTAGGACTCACTCGCACTCGCACTGTCAAGAACTTCGTCGATTTTTGCTTTGAATGTATGAATTAGGGCGTCAAAAAAATCGATATTGGTAATTTTGAAGGGCGACGTCATCGATATTGGCAAGTCTGAAAAACGTTGTCCTCTATGGAATTGGGCGGTGCTTACGATGAGACTACTTTGATTGACCATTATGCTTGCACTGGGGAAATACCAATTGCGCAAAGGACGCCTAGTAATAAACAGAAATGTCTGCAAATGTCGGTGGAACCACACACTGTCCTGTGCGGCCAAATTTAGTCTACCATTTTTTCTTCTACTATTCCAAACAGCTGGACCGATTTAACCTCAACATTTGGTAATCAGGTGTTTAGGCTACAATGAGGGAAACAAAACATTTGAAAAATCGGACCATGATAGGGGTCACCCACACTTAAAACTATATGAGAGTGTTTCCATGGATCGTTATTTAATGCATAAAACAAGTTTCCTTACCTAGGGGGGGGTTTGGGTTTGTACTCTGGAAACTTAACTTTGGGTTTGGGGTGGGGTTTTTTTAATTATTCATTAATTAATAAAAGTCCAATTTTTTACATTATCTTAGTTATGTATTTCATTATGAGTGGATTCTATTACGTTAACTTTTTTAAAGTTGTATATAAGTGGCCGTGTGTAGGCTTCATCTTCGCTAGTTCTCAGCACTTTTTTTAAATGGTGACTTATTAAGAGTAAATGAACATGATGGTATGAAAGAGAGTTTCTTGTGTGTAGCAACTTCTTTGAACAAGGGATCAATTTGCATTTATATGAGTCTCACAACTTGCTACATGTACATCTTTCGGTGATCAAATATACTCGAATGCATACTCTAAGAGAACGTCATTCTTGTGACGTTACTTCATACATGTGCCATAGGCTTAGGAATCGGGGGCCTTGGGGATGGGTACCCCCAATAATTTTGGTGGGGAGCTCGAATACTTTTGAGCTTCCCCCAATAATCTTACACTTTTTATCAAAACATCAAATTCCAAACGTTCTTTCTTCTCCTTTCCTCCCCTCCCCACCCTTCCCCTCGGCACTCCGCGCCTCCATCCTCACCAACTTCCATGTGGCCGCCTCCCCAATCCTGAAAATCTTTCTAAATCTAAGATGTATACCATTGCGAGCTATTCCAAACTCTATTCCAAATAACAATATTTAATTATGATATACACAATAAGCCTGTAACAAAAATACACTACAACCTGAGAGCAAAATAATAAAGCTCCGGGACAGAAAATTACTCTATATGCCCATACTAATAGCTTTGGTGGTGGTTTGCAGTGCTATTGTGGTCTGAGCTCAATCAAGCATCGCCATACTTTGGTTATGACTGAGCTTAGCGGAGCACTCCGAGCATTTTTTTATACAACTCGTGCAGGTAATGTGACACTGGAATTGGCAGCCAGATACCTTTAGTTACAAGCGGAAACTGGATTGGGCAAGTTTCTTTTTCATCAGATGAATAAGAGGTTGCAGAAGGTACCTTGCTGGATTGGGCAGTTTTGTTTTCATCAGATGAGTAAACAAATTACATGCCACCAGTCCTGTTGGTATTCTAAATTCCAGGGGCCGCTTCCTTGCTCAATTTGTATCAATGGGTCTTGAGTGAAAATGTAGTATCTCTAGGAAGGTAGTAGATGGCCCTGCAGTAACTCGGACATGCGATGTGTTATTCATCTTTTATGCTGCTTATTCTCATTGGAAATATTGTTGACTTTAGAGTAGAACAGAAGACCATACGTGTACCTGATTGGAGTAAGTCTTTTTTTGGTAGACGGTTCATATAGAAATCTCATTGATGCAATATGAGGTATTCCAATTGATTCCGCCATGCGCTGTTGACGTGTTGCAGTACAGTAGTGATTGACGGAATGAATGGCCATACCTCATTTGCAATTCAATGGGACTTCTATATGAAACGTCTAACCTTTTTTTAGTTAGTCAGAATAACCTAAGGTTAGCATGCTCGGGATCTCAACGAGTAGATTTTTTCGATTACTGAAAGTGGAGAAAGAACGGGCTTATCATGTATATGGCCGTCTCTCTTTTGAAACCCTTTCAATCTGCGCAGCCTGGGCACTCTCATAGTAATAACATTAGTTGATAACAATAGTAGTATAGAATCATAAATGCTACAAATGTGTTGTTTTTGTTTGTATTTATTCGGCGTTGTCGTGGTCAGTTAGTTGCTTTGTTTTCGTGACATTTTCGCTTTTTTGGCCCCATCCTTTTGCCGTTTTCTTTGGGTATTTCCGTTATCACTTCTCTATTCACTCGATTGCCTTTGTCTTTGATAATTACACTTGTTTTCCAATGAAACACCTTCTTTGTCTTTGCTTTATAGATTGTTATTCTCATGGATTCAAGATCCTAGACGAACGCGTCTTTACATTTAATATGATTTTTTGCCGTGCGTCGTTTGGTTGTGTTGTTTTCATGGCTTATGTGGCTATTCTTTTTCAACCAATTCCTATGTCAATTGTCTTCTTGTTTTGCATCACGGGACCTAATCCTTTGTTCTTGCGTTTTCCCGCTCTCAAGAGAATCAGCAAATCCTTGGAATACCTCAGGGATTGGTATTGGATGTATATCAGCTTATGGAGGCTTAATCTCTGGACAATTTGCCCGCGAGAATGCGATCGCTATAGTGTTTTTGTAGCGAGGGATGTAGAATATTGATGATTGAAACTCATGTTGAACATTTTCCCCTTCAAGTTTTGCGCAAGCCTTATGCAAGGACGTATTTGCAGGCGGTTGATATGAGTTACTGTAATTTTCCCATGAATCTGCTACTGACAGGAATGTCAGTGGAGAAGAAATGAATTTTTTGATGGTTCCATCAGGACCCCTAATCTAGCGGGCTACAAAATAGGGAAAAACTCCAACCACTCGGTCCTTACTTTTGGCATGTTCATGAATGAATTAGGCCACCGATAGAAAAACCATTTTCCAGTCCAAATAGCACCTGCGCCGATAGTTCCAGAATGGCGTCGGTATTATTAAAACATCTTGGGTTGAAGCCATTGTGCTCTGTTTCTTCTCTGAATTCAAATTGGCTGTGGATTTGTGCTCGCACTTTCACACAAAACTGAAATACAATCAAACACAAAGGCATGTCAAAAACCACTTCAAATTCAACACCTTAGCAATGATTTACTCAATAGCGTCTATTACAACATCAAAAACGTATTTTATATTTACAAAATAGGGTTATCCTAACACATCTTGAATGCATGTGATACAAATGAAAACAAACCTATAAGAATAGAACTAGTAATGTATTTAAAGTTGCATTGAGGAGCGTGAAGGAACCGTAAACATTTTGTTGGGCAATTGAACGGATATTGTGCTGTTTCTTTCCATTTGTCAACTTCATCAAGGGCCTCTACCTCAATACTCAAAATCGTCCCTGCAGGCAGCTATTTAAAGTTCATAATGTGCTCATCTAAGACAAAATATGTCGTCCTGGAGACATCAAATGGGCAATGCCGTAGAACGCACAACTTCGGAATGGTGTCCTAACAAGGTTGGAGATTGTTTCGCAGTGACTCCTACGGAAAGGATTAAGTCACTTGGATAGCTGGTAATCTCTTTGAGGCCTTAGAATCAGTGTTGCAGAAAGACCGTATCACTCAACACTGTAAGTCAATTCTTCCACCGATGGCACTTGAAACTTAGCAAAACCAAGACCGTCAGCCCCTGTTTTCCACCTTGCAAATCGAGGCGCAAAAAGAGCGGAACTTAACATCACTTCTGGATTGGAAATTGTTCACACTACCCAACACGAATTAACCTTGTGTCACAATGGGAAACGCAGCCTTACTTTAATCAAACACAAAAGCAATATTAGCACATTTTTTTGTGGAAGGGCGCCCAATTTTCAAAAATTTGGAGATTTTACACGGTGCATTGTAACTGGTAGTAAACTATACCTGTGAAAAATTTGTTGGGTTTTTTTTTTTTAAGCTCAAATGTATATGTGGTCAACAAACGAAGGAATTTTGGTACTAGAATAATCTATTAATCGGGGATCCCCGATTAATTAATTCAACGCTGCTGGAAATGGCCTTCCAATGTGAAATAGCGGGAAATAGCGCCATGTATGTGTTACGCTAATCCATTAGTGGTTTTATTAGTTCCGGCAAGTCAAGTTTAGAGGTTATTTTCTCGAGGTGGGGTGGCACTATTTTCACCATGACGGACATAAACGCAAGCATTTCCAGCTCTGCACCCCCGCCCCTTAAGTCCAATCGGGATCCCAATTCTAATTACAAAATCGATTTTTTGTGATAAATACGCATTTTTTAGCAATTTCGTTCGCAGGTATAGTTCCAGACAATTACCAAACGTAACTGTCAAAAATATCAAATTGTTGAAAATGGGGCGTCTTCAAAAAAATGTGCCATATTGCCTGTAAAACGGATGGGGTTGAATCTTTGGACACTTTACATACACCAACCGTTGCTTTGGCATACTAAACTGCTGAATACGCTGCAACAGTATGGCATGTCATTCTAAATGAGACTTGGTAGTGGGACTACCTTTTGGGACCGCCTTGTTAGAAATATCTTCCCAATTTGGTCTGCATAACTCCTGCAAATTTAGGGGAACCTTCAGACGAGCCAAGCTTCGCCAAGAAGTGTGATGAACCTGACCAACCCCCTGACAACACTTGAACCCCTGACAACACCCTTTTGAGGATCAGCGAATTCCACCGAATCACTTGGCTACCCATTCCATGATTCGCAGTATCCCATCGATCAACCTGGATCAATGACAGATGGTCTGAGCCAATGGTCATTCCTCTACCTTGAACCTAACGAGCCTGGGAACTAGCAGACATTTGTTATAACACATGTGATATTCGAGTACAAAGTTTTGAGTGATTAATATGTGGAACCGGACTGACAGACTGAAACGTGATTCTTAAGTGCCGCAAAGGTTTTGTCTTAAGGAGGGGGGGGGGGTCAAGACAAAGATTACACAGGGGTCGATTTTTTAAAGTGATTGAGTCATGTTGAAAAGTCTACCAGTTATTTGTCTACCCATATAAGGAAAAGGATTTATCGTTTGTACTAGTACGACTTAAAGTCTGAGTAATAGGTTAAAAACAGCAACATCAATAAAAAGGGTCATTTTCAGTTGTACAGGGGTCAATTTTAAAGGTGCTCTTGACCATGATTGGATTAATAAAAAAATGGTTGCACATGGTCGGTGGAGCTCATAAGATTAAATTAGGAATAGTTTTGGACTGTTCTTTACAAATATCCCTAGTTACCAATGTAGGGGGCCCAAAGGTCGGCGCGTCCATGGCATTCAAGGGGCTTGACCTTGGTTTCCCCCTACTTTGGTAAGTTAACATTTTAGATACTAAAGTAAGCACAGTCAATTTTTAAGTCCTTCCTGTGTAGAGATTTTTGGACAGTCAACATTAAAATAAATCGTTTGTTCTTTATAACTCATATTATTGGTTACATGGCTCACCAGAAACAGTTATACCAACATTTTGCCACAATTTATTGTCCAATATTTTATTTATTATTATTTATATTATTGGAATAAACACTTTTACAACAGTGGCACTCGGCCAAGAGGCGTGCATCCTAAGGACAATTACAAACATTTACAACACAATGTAACAACAAACAAATTTAAGATACCAAGATAGGTTTTCCCGGCCCATTCGCACTTTTATCAATCAAAAAAATAATTGCCATCAATTTCGCACGCGTTTATGGCTTATCGGTCTGAATCCTAAGTACAATTTCGTACTATAAGCACTCTATTCCATTTTTTCGTCAATACAATTTCGTTGTACGCATAACCGTGAGCTGATGGTATAATGCAAGTTCGTCTTTATGCTTTAAATTTCGGCCATTTCGCATTATTTCGAAAAATCATCAACCTTTATTACTTACGTAAACAAGAACGGTGCCAAGCAATGTAGGGGTGATTTTCAGTTTCGTGGATGACTATTCTAATTGGCGATTATGCACTCAATTACGTTACGTTATAGATCTACAATTAAGTTTACGTTTTAAAGACCTACAATGACAACATCAGTAAACTATCTATTTTGGTCATGTAAAAAATGTCATAACCAAATTCCATATCTTTCAGGACACACATATCATTATAGGCCTATATTTTAGACAAATGTAATATAGTCATGTACAGTATATATCAATAATGTTTCGGCTTGGCCAGTAGAGCTTTTTGCTTTGTTTACTTTCAAAACGTCCACTTCCGATCTCAAAAGTTCCACGGTTGCGCATGCGCTATGCGTTTGCTACTAGGTTAATGTCAGATAATGTATAACATTGTAAATATGTTTGTATTTTGTCCTAATATTCGACTCAAAGGATGCGCGCCGGACCCATCTCCCCTCTGCACGCGCTGCGACGGACGCATCGCGCGCGGTTCTTATGCGCCATTCGTTGTGTTCTGAGCCGACGATTCCGACATAATAACAATAGTCATTGGAAGTTGATGATTGCGACCAGCAGAGGACTGGTCTGACATGAAATGCAGTAACTAGATGTACTACTAATTTGACTACTGCTTGATTCTTTATATATATATATAGAATATTATATATATATATATATATATATAATATATATATATATATAATATATATATATAGGAAATATAATCTATATATATATATATTATATATAATATAATATATATTATATATTCGAGGGGCCACAAATTTCTCACGATAATAATATATATATATTATATATTATTTATATATATATAATATATATTTCACTGGGCCACTTTCTTAATTTTCCTTTTTTATATTACCCATGTCAGCATGGGATACTGATAATGTCTTTTTAAAGGCCACCGTGTTTGTTTTACTTATGAAGGCATCTTTGTGCTACACTCATTAGGATGATTTATATAAAACTTTAAAATGAATAACTTTTTATCTTTAATCATGATCCATTCACTTTTAGACACGTGTTACATTTTTTATCTAATGTATCAGTCATAATTATAATTTTGGTTCAATTGCCGAAATGCTGAGGAAGGAATGAATTTTGCCGGGCTATATGATTAAACGCAAAAATAGTGCTTAATTAAAAAAGAACATTTTTTCATTTTTGTATCTCAATGGCGAAAAATGAAGAAACATGAACTGAATAGCCAAGCTAATCCAATTTGAATTGAAATCATGAGCTAGGTTACCCAAATGGCAGACATTCTACGCGGGGTCGTTTCGAATGTCACAGCCACAACCATTATTGATAACGCACCCTCCACAGTCCAAAAAAGGAGAGGAGAACTTGAGAAGAAACAATTTCCAGTTCTATGTGAGGGTGCGCTAATCCCTGCCGTGTGATAGCTTGTGATGCTATTAAAAATCATATTATCAATAAAACATGAAATGAAAGCACACCCCAGCAACGTGGACGATTGCAGAAGTAATAATAAAAATCAGTGTAGACCTGTAAACTCAAGAGATCCAGGAGGCAATGAGGTTGGGGGTGTTTATAATAATTATAATAGGCCTGTTTGTTTGATGTTAGAGTGTATCGGTGCGCGTGGCTACAGAAGCCGCATAGCTCTGTAGCATGGCAGGTATGTTCAAGGGTATTATGTTTGATTAGAGATTTACTTTTCCAGGGGAAGTTTCTGGAGTTTTGAGTTATGCACAGGTAATTTAACAGAAGCATGATTGTTGTGGACTTCATATTTTTTTCTTAATTTATCATGATATACTAAGATCTTTTGAACAAAGGTTAAGAGATGATTTTTTAATGTGCACTGGGACCGAGACTGCCATATTAAATGCATGTAGCAATTACCGTTTGGAAATTACCGTTTGGAAATCCCATGCCCCCAATTCGAGCAGATCGTGTCCTACCCGCCCTGTATCAGAACCACATGTATAGTTTTCCACAAATCTTGATCGATTACGCTGTGCAACAGAGATACAGAATGCTTTCTGCTTTGCCGTAATTGTAGTTATAAACGGTAACGAGATGAATAGTTTGGTGGTCACGTGTCTGGTACCAGGTCACGTGTAAGGTATCAGGTATCAGTTGGCTCTTCGGGGGCGACCGTATATTAAATCCGACTATGTTAAATCCCGGTTTATCACGGTCTGTACATGACCCTCTTCCCAAAGTGCTATTATTTTCCAAGACCCGTGTATTTGCTAAACAGTACAAAATTAACCTTGTCCCTACTGATTTCAAAAAACCGACGTACGATGACGATAGTCTGTTGTTTTTTTCCAATGTAGGGATACTTACTTCATTTTTACCTGAATTGGTCCCCCAAGCAAAATCATAACCAATCAACTGGCCGTGACGTCATCAATCTTTATTTTTATAAAAAATTTGGCCGTTATTCCCATAATAAAATTCCTTTTTAAGATTCAACATCTGTATATTGTTCTTTAATAATTAATCTTCAATTGTCCCCGCATGATGTGAAAAGATGGTTCCATAAGTCTACAAACTGAAAACCTAGTCAGCGGCTAAATACCCTTACCGTGACCATTAGCAGACCACTTATCTCTATAAGATCAGTGGAGCAACGATCCCCGTTTTGTTTTCAGCAGGCTTACAGCCACTTGCGCGTCGGCTGCGGGGTTTATGCGTCCATGAAAATACCAAGGGATCGCAACTAGCGAGCATTAAAACTCCCGATCCAAAAAAATAATAATATGGATTTGTTAAATCCAAAAGCTTGGTTCCAAAATCATTAGGACGGGTGCCCACCAGTCACAATCTCCAGGGAAACAATCCCAAATCTCGCGAGAAAAGAATGCAAAATCCATTAAATAATAAGGAATTAGATCTTACACTTCCAAGCACGTTTCCAAATATTTGGTCAATATTTATCAAAACTTGCTATATTATTAAATTGGGCGTCCCCACGAATATTCCTAAAACACAAGATGTGCTGCCCAAAGTTAGAATAATTTTTTACATTTAAAAATCAATTACCCACATGAATAACTCCCGATATCCGTACATTATTGCAAGAATTACCTTCAAGCTTCTATAACTCATCAACCCTATAGTATTGAGAGCAATAACTGTGAAAAAGAAAATGTGTTTGAATCCTCACACCCCCGGGTTTTAAAATTTAGACGACCGGTCAAAGGACCAAAATATGAATTTTTGACGGCGTTTGTTTGTTACAACGGTCCAACCTAGTGGATTTTCCTACCACCATGGGATGTACATCACGATGGGGTGTTGGCCTTTCTACATTTTTATTTTTAGGTAAAAAAATGGCCAAAAAAGGTCCAAAATTGTCAAAACAATATGTAATCAGTCAAAATACATTCCTTTCTCAAATAATCTACAGACAATCAAATTTACCCCTTCAAAGGAGTCATATTTAAGTGAATAATAATGGAAAGCCAATTTCCATTGTATCATTTTAGGGTCCAAAATGGCCCAAAAAAGGGGTCCAAAATTTTTCCAAAAATAGGTAATTCAGTCGAAATGCATTTTCTTTTCTTAATAATCTATCATAACATGTCCATTTACCTTCAAAGCGAGTCATCTTTTATCTAATAATGGAATCCATTCCAATTTATAATTTTAGGGGCAAATGGCCAAAAAAAGGTAAAAAGGTCCAAAATTAAATCAATCGTAATTGCCTTCTTTTCCTCAAATTTTTTACATAGAAATATGTGGGTATACATCCCAAGCGAACACAAATGACCGGATTGAGTGCTATCAATTCCAATTTACAAATTCCTGGGATAAAATTGGCCCAAAAACAGCAAAATTGTCCCAAAATCCATAAATGAATCAAAATTATAAATTGATCAAATTAAATAAATAATTTTTTTTATGGAAACATGTACATTTTTTCCTTCCCAAAGAACTAAATTCAATTGAAAGATCTGGTCATTTCGTTGACACTTTGTAGGTAAAAATGGCCAAACAAGTTCAAATTTTTGTCCCAAACTAATAAATTAGTAAAAACACTCTTTTCTCAAAATTTACCTAACCCCTACATTTTAAAGCCCTTTTTTTTGTTGTACATGGATTACCAGGGGGGGGGGGTGGTTATCACTCCTGCCTTGAGATTCGTTATAAAGACCTCGCGTTTTATGGTTTTTGATAACCAATGTAAGCGGCTGTCCCTCTTCCTTTGTCCATTGATACCAAAACAGTACTAACTTAACTAGTATGGCGTCACAATTACGTCATAAAGTCCACGAATCGCCAATTGTGGGATTTTCCATAGAAAATGGTGAAAAATACGATGTTTTTGCGCTAAAGAAATGAGGACTATCGGATTTTTCATACAATGTGGTTTTCAGCTCCAATGAATGGCAATTGGCTTAGTTTTACCTAAATATAGAGTTTTTAGAGCCATACTGTGCATAGTAGTAGTAGTAGTAAAACAAGTTTTTCAATCTGGTTTTTTGTCCCGTCCACGGGGTGGCCGGATTCCTCACTTCGCAGCACCGCCCTTACCCTTCCTTCCATTTTCACCCGATTCATGCATCCTCCTCCTCACCCCAACCTCCTACTCTCCGCCTCCACTTTCTTTTTCCAGCTTCCTTCCATGATCTTTGGACATCCCCTCCTCCTCAAACCTCCCACCCAAACCAAAAATCCCTTCTTTAAGACAAGCTCGCCATCCTTCCTCAACACAATGCTATACACAAGTACACTTCGCCAACCGTCCATTGCCCCGTCCAAACCCAACATCTACTTAAAGTCCCAGTCTTCATACTATCCATCAACTTCACAAGCATAACATAATCTAATTTCCCAATGTGCCATAAAATAATTTTGGGGTGGCACCCCCCCCCCATACCCTCGACCTTTGACGGCCTCCCTAACCCCGGGAAGGTGCTACCTTCACATTGTTTTTTTCGCTTAAATTAACCGGAAAGGATGAGAACATTATACCCGGAAGCTTTTTTGCCAAATCTTTTTGCCTTTTTAGCCCACCGGAAGCAATGTTCACTTTGAAAGACGAGGGTAAGGGGACATTTACTTTTCGCTGAAGGGACATGATTAAGGTATGAGTGCCCTAGCCATTTCAATGAACACATTTTTGGTAAAATGTTTTCCAAAAGGTAAATAAAATGCCCAATATGGAAAAGCAGGCATAATGGCCTCTTTTTCTAAACTTTTATAAGAACATTTAGTTTCAAGTGAATATAATTATGTGTATACATTGCTATAGTTATTCCAGTTACCCATTTTTGTTACCAACATTGCCTACAATCAGAATTAACTCAAGAATTGGGAGGGACTAAGTTTATGGTTAATATGGTCAGAAATCATCAAATTAAACATGATTGACAAAAATGATGTTAATTCAGCAAATTTTGTCCTTAAGAGTGTAATGTTTAATCCATTAACTACACATCCCTAAAGAAAATTTATCAGTAAATTAGAGTATTGGCTATCCCAATCCTCAGCTTTGAAGTTTACGCACAAATGGGTTAATTATCTCATTGCCCTATTTTGTCAAAATTGTTTTATCAGGGTCATACATTCGCGTCCACCAGAGTACATGAAAGTTGACAATGAGTTGGCCATTAAATGCACTTTCCTTGGGGGGACAAAAAATTAAATCAATCAAAATTGTTATGGTGATTATTATGTCCTCTTTTCCGTTACTCCGTGTGCCTGTGAATACACAATGAATAAAACCACTAAAGAAGCATTTTGGCTTTAAATGCATTAACAATGAGAAAAATAACCTACTTTGAAATTCATTTTAAAAAAAATAAAAATAATATGTTAATCGCGGTTGAGTGTTTTGTTTTTTGTTATTTCATCAACAGGTCAGAATGATCATTTTGTAAAGCAATAACCTCAAATGGAAAACATCATGTCCAATTTTAGGCAGTTATGGTTTTAATGGTCCAAAATGTCCATTTCTCCGACATGACCGGTGTGGGGCAAAATAATTAAGGGTTTTCTCATGTGTTAGAACCTATTGTATTTTTTTTGTTTTTTTATGAATGCCTAAATCCACACTGACACTAGGGCCGGTGAATCTACCCAGAACGGAACATGCTTGATGGATATTTGTTTTTTAGCTGTTAAATATTGATCCAAACCCAGGTCCCAAAAATTTAAAACAAGACATCACTAGCTTAGACGCTTTGATAGCTCACTGTTATCACCCATAAATACACACTTACAAAAAGCCTTATATATAGCCTAGAGTAAATTCTCGTTGAATGAATTACTAACAATTTTCCATTAGAACCAGAGAGGGACAAATATCAACTTGGCCATATCAAACCAAAAAAAACCCTCAAGGTATAAAACTGATTATAACATGTATGTAGTAATTTGTGTTTTCTCAGAATGTGGACTAATATTTCAAAGAACATTAATTATTTAATTGATTTTTTATTCCAATCTAATGTTGGCTGTTTTTCTAATTTATCCCTAAGAAATATCTGTTGACCTACTGTGCACAAAGAAGACATACATGTCAGAGTAGGATAAGTGATACGTTTTTCGTTTATTTCACCCATTTTAATTTTGATTTTGATCAGTTTTGGATAAATTTGGTCCCATTTATTCCACTTTGATCAGAAATCTGTAAGTTAAATGCTAGCACTTTTTTCACCTGATGAAAAGGCAAAACACTTATAATGATCTTGGCCATTTCAACCCCAAATCTGTCAATTAAGCCAACTAGCCTTCTATTCACTTTTATTACCCTTTTGGATGCCAATGGATTACCATTTGGGACATTTTGACCCTTATTTTTGGTCTTTTGATCTAAAAATTGAAAATAGAATACCAAGCACTAACGGTACTTATTGACGTTTTCCTTGAGATGTAACGGCAAATGGTTACTTGATTTTTTTGTGAAACACAAGGTATTGGGACTAAGGTATCCATTTTGGACAATTTTGATCTTTTTGCCATTTTGACCCCAAACATTTAGAATTGGAATGGCTTCCATTATATTCACTTAAATATGTACACCTCCTTGACGGTAAATGGACATGTGTATATAGATTATTTTTCAGAAAGAAATGCAATTTCGGACTGATTTACCTATTTTTTTTGGAAAATTACTTTGACCTTTTTTTGGGCCATATTTGACCCTACAAATTTATAAATTGGATGGCTGTCCATTATATTCACTTAAATATTACTCCCTTTGAAGGTAAATTGAACCAATGTTCCTGATAGATTTGAAAGACAGGAATGTAATTTTGACCTGATTTACCTATTTTCTTTGGACACTTTTGACCTTTTTTGGCCATTTTTTACCCTAAATAAAAAATGTAGAAAGGCCAACACCCCAATACGTTATGTCATCCCATGTGGGTAGGAACCACAGTGGACCTTTGTACACAACCGCCGTCAAAAAATTCATATTTTGGTCCCTATCGGCCGGCCGTCCCTACATCAATTTGGAGCTGAAAAACCACATGAAAACCCAATATTCCTCACTTTTCTTTAGCGCAAACTCGTATTTTCACCTATTTTCTATGAAAAATCCCAATTGGGGTGGCCGATTCTTGGACTTTTGCCGTCATTGTACTCCCATAACTAGAACCCGTTATACCTTGTTTTTTGGTATCAATGGAAATAAGAGGACCATAGCTATCCATGGTAATCAAACCCATAAACATCAGGTTCTTTATAACTAAATATCTCAAGGCGGGAAGGTGGTTAACCACCCCCCGGGGTACTCCATGTTACAAAAGGGCTTGGTAAAATGAGGGTTAAGGTATTTTTGAGAAGAGTGTGTTTTACTAATTTATTAGGTTTTGGGGGCCAATTTGAAACTTGTTTGGCCATTTTTTACCCCTACAAAGTGTCAACTGAAATGACCAGCACTCTTATTCAATTGATTTTTTATTCTTTGGGAGTAACTTTACTTGTCCCCATAAAATTGTGTGAGAAAGGAAGGCAATTATGGAACCTCCTTTATTGATTTTGGAACAATTTTGCTGTTTTTTGGCCAATTGTATCGCAGAATTTTGTAAATTGGAATGCTAGCACTAATCCGGTCATTTTTGGTGTTCGCTTGGGATGTATACCCACATTATTCTGTGAAAATTTTGAGAAACGAAGGCAATACGATGAGTTTACCTATTTTTGGACATTTTGACCTTTTTGGCATTTTGCCCCTAAAATTTATAAATTGGAATGGCTGTTTCCATTATATTCACTAAATATGACCCCTTTGAAGTAAATTGTATGTTCTGATAGATTTATGTGAAGAAGGAATGCATTTGACTGCTTTAGCCTATTTTTGGATAATTTTGACCTTTTTTGGCCATTTTTTACCCCAAAATTTAAAAAATTAGAATGGCCACACCCCATACGCTATTGTATGACCCATTAAGGTGGGAATCCACGTGGTTGGAATTTTGTAACAAATTACGCAGTCAAAACTTTTTCTGAGCACTTTTTGCCTCAATTGCCGGCCGTCTATATGGCATAACTTACAAGTCCCATCATTACTAGGTGTCTAGCTCCGAGTTCTACGCTCAAGCGCGTGGGGTTTGAGCGTAATTTAAATTTAAGACATGCGGCGTTGAAATCAGTACTATCAAGAAGGTATTCCTTCTCAAATTTCTTCCAAATTTAACTATTACTATGCCGTGAAACGGGGCATAGTATTCTTGCTTATGCTGTTTATCTTCTTCTTCTTCCGACCATCGGCTTTTTTGCTTCTTCTGCCAACGGCTGGGCCGATATGACCAAATCGTCAGAAGAAACCACTGACCCCAAGCTACATCAGGGTGTAACATAGTTTGCCATTTGGAACCTCTCGTAGGGGTCCAATAGGGTTCAACAAAAATCTTTTGAGGCCCACTTCTTCTACAGATAAGGTGCACTACTGCGGAAAATTCTGGCATGACATCGTCTTGGTCAGTGTCTACAGCTTGTACACCTAATTATATCGGAACTCATTAACATTCAAAATGGCGGCATTAACTAATTATTGCAAAATGCCTATATCTCAAAATCGATACACTTGGATATGTGATTTCTGTGCAAAAGTTGCGATAATGTCGAGACGAATCCTGTGACAGAATATTGGCCCCAGGGGTCACGTGTAGATATGAGGGCTAATGTAATATGCAAAAACGCTATAACTCATCAACCGAAGTAGATATTTATGTCAAATGTGTTTCCAAGAACCCCTTGGAAAAGCTTCTATTTCCTTAATGTGCACAATATGGGTCAAAGGCAAAATGGGGTCGATCTAGGGTCAAATATAAAAGACGCTTATTGACCTACATAGCTATGCCATCTTGTAGGCCTCAATGAAAAGTGCAAAAGTGTCCACAGTACCCCCGCTCTGACCTCGTTAATGGTCAAAGGTCAACATGGAAAAAAAAAAAAAACAAATGGATCTACTATTATATATCCCATCGTGTAAGCCTCGATGCAAAATGAAGGGTCAAAGGTCAACACACCCTCACATGTGCACTATACTTCATCATCGTAACGGGCATAGCTCCTGGAGTTGTCTATTTTTTTTCTTCAGTTGATGCTACCGCCTGTACCATAAAAGTAATTTTCAGTGATTCTAATTTTTACGGTACATCAGTCCCGCGGGGGGGTAAGCTCAGGGTTAAAGGGTAGGTACATATGTGCCGCCGAATGGGTCACATGTCACGCCGTACATAACAATGTGGTCATTTTTTTCCCACCATGCTAGCTATATATATGGGTCACTTTTTGAGGTCATTGCTACTATTATAAAACTGGGTCCATTTTTCAAATTTTTGTCTCAATTTACTATGAAAATGTATCGATATTCTGATTTTCGGTAAACTCACAATGAACGTGGTCTATTTTTTCTGATTTTCGGAAAAAGTTCTATGAAAATGGGCCGATTTTTGTAAGGTTTACGATGAAAATGGTTGTCGAAATTTCAAAGCCAACTATATAAATGGGAGATCGAACTTTCGGAACCAACTATATACTGGGTCATATTTTTGTACAATTTGGTCACTAGAAACATGGGTCGATTTTTTTTACCCGGTGACGCACACCTGTACCAAATTTTGGGTCGAGTACCCCCCGGGACTAGGTAGGAAGCGGAATTCCACTTTGCCGTTGTGAGGTGCACGGTCAATATTAATTTTTGCAATACTAAAAGTATTCTCATAAATATTTTTCTTGTCCATGATTTTCAAACACCATTGTTAGCGTCCAATGCCACTCATGTCATACTAAAATCATTGAAACTACTTTAAAAAAATATTTGCCTGTTCAGGTTGTGAATGACAGAACATGAATGATATGTAAAACGTATTAACCGTAACCCTAACGGTTGATGGTCATTTTCAGAACAGCGTGTGGTGGAGTTTGCAGCGCACCAATGCTTGTTTCACATTCACCGCCGTCTTAAATGGCCAATATCATAACCTGTACACACATTCAAATACTTTTATGATTCACTCAAGTTTTCTTATTTCCATACATTTTGATTTGGTTAAATTACGGACAAGTAACGAGACGATTACAAACTAATTGCACAAGCGTGTCCTGATTATCGGCAATTTAACAGACATAACCATTTTGTAGTCTTGGTTATGTTTTGTGTGTTTGTGCATTTGCAAACCTATAGTGTTATATATTTAGAAACAACTCTTAGAATTGGCAGCAAAATATCACGCAATCTTCGAACTCGTCACTACTTTGGCTAAGCCGGGATCTCTGTGATAGTTCTCTGCAGTTCGAGCACTTTTGCATATATCCACAACCTGCAGCTACGACACATAACATGATGACAATCTTGAAACTCATGCAGAGTTCGCAGTATGACACTGCCATTCCGTATACGCGTATGTTTAGGATATTTCAATTTTACACACCCGTAAGTCGGGTTATTGGCCTCATGTTTATGATGTGTGCAATGAATATAGTTGTTTCAGAAGAGTTGTAGTCCAAGTGAGAATAAATGCTGAATGAAATGAAATAGTTAAAAAAAGTCACAGAAGCTCTATAATTCCGAAAAAATCGGTGGTACAGCATTCTGTGATCATTCAATTCCAAAATCAAAAGTGTGGTCTTGGAAGGGGGTTAGGAGCTGTTAGGTCTTCGACCCTCTCAAATGAAGTTAAAACGTCCCTCACTCTTTAATAAAAACAGAATGGGTGTCCCAACCCCGTCTCACAAACTTTGTTTTGGACATTTTCGATACTCCTATTCTGAATTTCCAACCCCTGAATCTTTTTGCAAAGACCACCGGCATTGAAATCAATGTTGCTTAAAACATAACAGTCAATACTAACATTCTTTCTCTGAAGGATTATTTCTAACGAAAACATTAAACAGGGATATTCAGAAAAAATAACTTTGAACCATGCTAGTATTTGATCATTCGTAATTTTTTTAACTTGGTACTTGTTTCGTAGTCCCCGCCGGGGAGGAGGGCAAAACCAAAGTGTTAAATTCATAATAAATTATTAAAACATATAACCGTCTCTTCCCCCAAATAAAACTTTCTTTTTTTAAAAAAATGAATAAAATGTCACCACAATTTCTTTTCAGCAATATCATTGACCATTGGATACGCACACCATCATGACCATGGAGCTAAAGATATTCAACAATCGGTCCAGTATGCGGCGGAGAAAAACACTTCAGATTCCTTTTCATCTGAAGTGCAGGGCCATTGTTATATTATCACGCAGTTGAAAAGATTTTTGAGGTATTATCTCCATCCGATTCAGATTGATATTTTTTTTCATGTACGAAAGCACAAAATACCTATCCTCATTGCAAATAAATAATTTATTTTGAGCGTCTAGAGTGGTGTGTTCAGTTCACTGTTATTTTTCATATTTATTCGAAAAGGAAGAAAGACGAACAAGTCATGAAAGAAAAGTTGCTGTGCAAGTTTTGACCTAACAATTTTTGTGCAAAAACAAACGTAACTTTATTGCTTAATCGACATTTTATTCTTTTAACCGCTTTTTTTTAGAAGAAAAACTCGGGGGCTAATTGGTAATGTTTCATCGCCTATATTATAATTTAAACTGGTTATTTTTATTTGGAACGAGGACAGGTACTTTGTGTTTGAGTCTTAACAAGATGATTTAAACCTGAATCGTGGAGGTGAAACTGGGACATGGCTCTGGGGCCGTGGTGGGTTATTTGGGGGGAACAGACGGTTTTGTTGTTATAATTTTAAAACAATTTCACACCGGTTTCGTCTTCCCCTTTGGTGAGACTACGAATTTGTTATCAGTTTTTATTTGGTCTACGCTTTCACAGTCGAATAATCTTCTAATACTTGAATTTCCGTCTGATTGTGGTCTGTGCTCCTTACCGGTGTAAAAAGAGATGTGTTCCGGTCGGCAGGAGCCATAGTCAGGCTCCATAGACTACAACGAAAACTATGAGCTAATAAAAATCACAATTCCCATGGCGCAGTTCAATAGCTTGTTCATCCACCATTGTATTGAGCCATACACTACTATATTTTAGTATAATTTGTAATACCGCAGGACATGCCTGGCATTCTGTGTTAACATATGCCAATCCAAGGCTACTGACAGAGCCCTTGGTGATTGCATGCCTTACAACATAGTGAAATAAATCGTGAAAATAATGTTGCATGAAGAGTCCAATTGAATCGAGTGCCCCTATTCGTATGTTTGTAGGCGGACTGTGAGTCAGAAGACTATATTCCTGCCACACGGGCTCCTGATTTCATATCAGCCCAACATCTGTTGGTTTCTATACTCTGTCCTCTCAAAAAAAAGATCCGCTTCTTTTTCATGTAATGCCCAACATTGGCTACCAACCCGATAACGTGATAGTTAGGTCGGTTGGGTAACTTCGGGTCTCTTGGAACACCACTCCCGTTGTCCATCAAACGGGAGTGTGGGAATAATTATAATAATAATAATAATATAAAGTAAGTATGGGCTACCAGGGAATGGCCAAACATCCCAAAAAACCCCGCCCAAATTTGAGAAATCGCTTTGACAGCAGCAGAAATTTTATCTTTCAGTTGCCTTTATTTGACATAAATCGGAGTCATGGTTTCAAAGTTATGGCAAATCCAAAAGTCCTAAATCGAGTATCATATTTCTCATAAATGATAAGTAACGTACCTTTAAAAATAATAAATGACATAAGAAATTAATTCTTATGTATTTTATTGTTTTTCAGGGGCCCTATTAACACCGTTCCGGTAAAAAATATAACTAAAAAAGAACCATTTTTAAATGCAAATCCTGCAGTTGAAGTTAAATTGAATAGATCTTTGAAATTGATTTACAAATTTAAATGCGGAACCTATGTGGCATAATAATTAAAAAAGTTGTTTCTAGTTTAACGATTTTTTCTTTTGAGGGTTTATCTTTAAGTTTTGTTGTTTACTGTGTTCAATTTGAAACGACAAGAGCAAACCACCAAATATGGCCATCTGCTGTCACAGAATGCTATAACAGAGCCCTTTTAAATATTTGCTCCCTTTTTTAAAATATGAATTGAGAAATGTGATTCTTTAACATTTTTCCCAAAAAAATGCCAATTTTCAGGATTTTATTAAAATTTCAGCCACTTTATACCCAAAATTCGGATCTATTACGCCACTGTAGGTGGTGATTTAAAATATACTTCGAAAAAAAAATTACGGTTGTTTATAGGTATTGTTTAAACACCGTAAACAAGTACCTAAAATCCAACTGGCCGCTATTTATTAGTCAAATTAGTATGACCCTTGAGCCTATTTTTTTTTTGGCATTCAAATTACTTTGTCACATGTAATAACATACTAAAATTGAATTTTGGTCTATGTAAAATGGCAATTCATTTTCAAGGTCTTATTTTTCCTTTTTAGAGGCGGAGCAGAATATCATAGGGTCCATATTTAGGGAGTTCATTTATGCGACTACTCTAAGATTTGACACCTATGGTAGTTAGTTTGGACCTCTACATCAATGCAAGGTCTCAAATTGGTGTGACTTTTTCAATAGGGCCAATTTAGGTTACACAGGGTCAAACTTTAAACTTACTCCCAACAAATGTTGAAACATCTTCATCTTTTCCGTCTAGTCCATAAGGATTCCAAAATGTATAGTTTTGTACCACTTACGAGTATTGGTTTTTGGAGTTTTAAAATGGCGTAAAAACTGATTAAAACGGTAAAATGTGTACATTGGGTCACTTGAACATTTGTCTGATTATATTTTAACTGCTTGCAATTATTGCCTGAGGAATAAGGACTCCCAAAAAGTATAGTTTTGATTATGTTAAATGGTTACTTTACCGAGATAAAGGTCAAGAAGGTCAATGCCAATGGATGTGTTGCCACCATGACCTATTTTCAGTCACATAACATGAATAACATGCCTTGCAGATTTACAAACTATTCCTTATTTGACACATTAACTATATGCATGTTTGTTTCATTTTTTACCCAAAATTGGCTCAAACTTCATTTGACCCCTGTACAAATGGAAATTGACCTTTTTTGTCACTTTAAGCCATTTTTACCCATAACTTAAAACCAATGGTCATAGATGGTACAAACTATCAGTTTTGGAATCCTTATGACTAAGGGACTATATGGCATACATTTCAACATGATTGGAGTATTTAAAGTTTTGTCCCCTGTGTAAACTTAAATTGGCCCCTAAAAAGTGACACCACAATTCGACACCACTAACTACCTTGCAATGATATAGAGGGTCCATAAGGTATCAAACTTTTTCTGTAGTAGGGAGTACGATGATGTTTGACCCAGTCCTTGCGCCCAGCCTATTTGCATGTACGTTTAAACTTCCTTTGTTGACAAGTTCATTCAGCCGGACGATAGCTAATCCTACAGACTCTCTTTTTGCATTAGATTGGAAGTGAATTAGCTTTAAATACCAGAAGTTGTACGTTATGTTTCATAACACTATGCCTTTGTAGGACACACTAACGATGAGTTGGCGCAGACACCAATCCTGCAGTTGTGATCAGCTAATCTGAAATTCTTATTAGTTGCAATGCTTTTTTTCAAAGGAATTTACTTAAGTGCTATACAACACAGAACCTTGGATTAGTGTGTATTAACTGCCAACCTAGACCCTTAAGTCAAAAGAGAGACATCAGAAATATAGTTTGTTCCTTTAATGACTAGATTTCTTCATTTGGATAGGTTTTACTAGTAGGGTAAAAACCGAATCCCATTCTGGAGTTTGGGGGAAGAAGTTTGAAGTTGTTTTTCTATGATGAGTGGACATTGTGACTTCATGCCCGGAAGTTTCTTCGTAATTGCATTGTTCCTTGCCGGAGCATTAATGCATGCGCATCAATGTTTGTTAAGCCCCGTGTTTCCAAAATTCACGACAAGGTGGACGTGGGTGGACAACTCGGTCAATAGAGGCTATTGAAGCTGCAGTGGTCATTTGCTGTTTACTCCAAGCAAATCGATGGACCAGTCCCTTTCCTTTGTTGATAACCTTGATTGTCAACTCTCTTAGGTTGAAGGAATGCTGAATCTGAATTGTTTGGTCCACCTCTGGGAAATGTGGTGAACATTGTAAAAAAGGGGGTAGAATTAGTTACAGGGGTAAATTGAAATCTACTCAATTGTTTAAATGCACACCAATGTATTTGTCTCATTTAAGATTTAAAAAGTATAGTTGGTCTAGGTTCCGACCTTTATTTACACGGCTACAGCCCTGATAAGTTCAAGGTCATTCTGGTGCAAAAATTATCTAGTGCTCAGATTTTTGTGGGGGGGGGGGGGGGGGGGGGGGGCGAAATCTGTGTCAAATTATTGCTCTGGCATACTGAAGGCCGAAAATGCATAATTATTCGTGGGGTAAGAGCTGTGTTACATTTTGGTTCAGGCTTGGTGACCTATAGACATGTAGACCCTTGTTACATTTTGCCCACTAATTACCCAATCAAATGTCAAACGTTGTAAAATAGGCAAGAAAACAATTTGAAACCATTTCAACAATCGGAACACTGGGTAAGTTTTACACCAGGATGACCTTAAACATTAATAGGGTTTGTAACCTGTTTAACTACTAAAGGTCGTAAACTATAGAGACTATACCTTTTTAATCTCATAACAAACCATATATTGATGTGCATTTAAACACAATATGGCCTGATCTAAAATGTATCCTGTATTAATTTACCCCCTTTGTACAACATTCCCCATAGTTCCCAAGGTCCCGATTCAGCAGCCTTCAAAATATCGAAAAACATCTTCAACCTTCTTTCCAGTGGCGGAGTTAAGAGTCCGCAGTTGTCAGCAGCTGCTGACAGGCCCCCCTAACTATTGCTCTCATGGCCCCTCAGAACACCCGTAGTCGCACTAAAGTGTGACATTGTGACGCTAAAGGTGCCCCCACCTTTAGCTGCTGACAGGGCCCTTTTCCTTAAATCCTTCCCCACTGCCTCTTCCCCAACTTTGAGAATATAATCCCCATTTGAAACGTACTAACATTGGGGGTCGAACTTTGAAATGTTTCCCTTTCCGCTGGTCTATTGACTCCGGATGCCACTGACTAAAAGCGTTGTACTTTATTTTGTACAAAAGATTTTGGTGTGTAGCTGAGATTTATTATGCTGTTTAAAAAGCATTTGCTTAATGTGGACTTATCGTAGTTAAATAAAATTAGCATGAAAGTGAATTTACATTAAAGGGGCATTTCGTGATCCACAACCTCGTCCCCCATCCCCCGACTTGCCTAAAAAAAAAGTTAACATTTTTATAATCAGCTGAACCGTTAGCCTTAGCAATCCCATTTTACCTAATATCTTACGTGCAAATTCGGTCGTATCTGTAAGAACAATTTGTATTTAGTCGTAACGGACAGAAATTACAGCCAGTGGACTATGGGACCGTGTTAAACAATCAATTGCTCATAACACAAAACCGCAAGATCAGACGAACTCACTTTTTTGTGAATAAGCTTTTCATGGATATCTAGTGAACAATGAAATAAACCATGGTCAGAAGGTGTATAATCACGAAATGCACCTTTAAGTAGAGACTTCTCCAATCACATGACCGGTAGCTGAGTAGAGCATTAGTGTATTAAATGAGAGGAAGTTTTTTATTCCGTTCATGAAATGAAACCCCTAAGTTCAAGGCCACCTTTTATATGGCATACTTAAAGGCATTGTCAGCAAATATCTGCTTTAGAAAATCTGAAAAATAAAAACGAAATAGATGTTTGCATTTTTGTAACAGATATATATGTATCCAAATACACTCAAATTAAATCACGATACGGCATAAACTCGATTGATACTTTAGTTGGATAAGTGTTTACTTTTTTTAAAAAATTTGTTTTTATTAAATACTTTAAGAGAATTCTATTGACTTATCCTACATTTCAGCTACTGCTGTAAATTGTTTTTCGCTATTGCGTAGATCACAGATAGGCTGACTCAGAGATTTCCCGGCGCACTCATTTTTCAAACAATCGTGTTTTTTTGCATATACATAATGCGTGGATCATAGACTAATCAACTGTGTGAAATAACTAAGCTCAAATCGAAGTCCTTTCATAAATCACAACTTCGTTAAAATTCCGGATCCGAATGTTGTTATACACGTATCCTATGGCACTGTTATAACCGGATATAAATTAAATGTGAAAACGAAAAATCCGATTCATCTGTAAGCTTTGAATTAAGTATTTTAGGTGATTATCTTTAGCTTTATATGATGATTAGTTTGTAATTACTACAAAAAAATTATATTATATTTCGAAATCTCTGAATCAGCCTTTAATCATGCTAATTATGACGTTGAACTGCCTATAACAACTTTTCTGGAATCTACAGGACATTCGACATGTGATTTGCATTTGAAGAATTCGGCTGCTTTTACTTTACGAATGTGTATATCTGTCTCAGCCATCCATTATTTGCATCATATTTTGAGTCGTCAATGTACACAGTACTAGTAGAGTAGTACAACCATTCTTTCAGAATGAAATGATCACTATGTTTCCCTTACTCAATAAAATTGAATGAAGAATACTGAATATTAGCAAAGAAAACTTAGAAAGAATTACTTACAAGTGTTGAGTTTTTTAAAAAAATGTTTTAATCAAGTATTGTTCAACTAAATAGAATAATTAGTATCGGCTACTTGAGAATCTTAGTGTTTTACCAATTGAAAATTACGGACAGCTTTTAAAATTTAGTTCATTTAAATAACTTAATAAGAAGCCAAAGCAGTTACCTATTTTTATGCTATAGACAAACAATTTTTTAATCCCTGCTTTAAATTGTCAAGTTAATTGGGTAAATTTTTGATATTTTTAAGTAGCATCTACACAAATGTCTTCAGTTCTATGCACAAAACCTTCTTCTTAAATAAATGAATGGTTCAGGTTATTTTAAAATGGCATTGGCATACTTGATTTTATGCGAAATGACACAACAAGTATTTTGAGCGGCATTTCAATATTGGTTGTTGGTAACGTTACGTGACCACTGCTCTGCGCAGTTTCTATCGGTATTTGGGAAAACAAGGCTGTGTGTGTGTGATTAGGTGTGGGTGTGGTGTGGGTGTGCGTTGTTTGTGTGTTGTGTGGGTGCCTGTGTGTGTGGTACGTGTCTGTATGTCTGTCTTTCTCCAGCTTGTCCGTTTATTTTTTATTTCGTGATCCTTACTTAATCACTATTAACATGTTCGCTTTTCATTGGTCGATGAAAGTCATCAAGTTGCCACTTACAATGTCAATTTCTGTGAGACTGAGAACGTTTTCCGTGTCTTCGAACCGGGTCGCGAAGCGAGGAGGATTGAACCACGCCACACTAATACAAATATGATTACTAATGCCTGTAAGAGACCAAGACCTCTGCTATTTCAGGGATGATTCTTGCTGGCCTTTTCTTTGCATTGTCTTGTCCCCGTCCGTTACCGTTTCAAATCAGTTGCGACACCTGCTTTGCATGCGTTGCAACTTTATCGTCGGTTCTTGGTCGCTCGCCTTGTATTTTCGTTTGCATTGACATCGTCGCCTTTCTGGGTCACGTGGCTTTGCCTTTTCTTTTGCATGACATTGTCGCCCTCCAGTGCTTACTTGCTTTTTCTTTGTCTTTGCTTTGGCATGATCAATTTTCTCGATCCCCTGCTTCGCTTTTTCGTTTGCATTGACGTCGATCCTTTTCTGGGCACTTGTTTAGTCTTTTTCTTTGCGATTGGCATATCGCACTCTTTCCCGCCCGGAATCTTATTTGACGCCGGGCTTTGCCTTTTTCTTTACGTTGACTTGTCGTCTTTTTGTTTATTTTCTTTGCCTTTTTCTTTCCATTAGCTTTACCACTTTTCTTGGTCACGTGTTTTGCCTTTTCATGTTGCATTGCATCTTTCGCCTTTCTTGGTTACTTGATTGTACTTTGCTTTTGAATTGACAGTGTTATTTTCCTTTGAATTTGATTTGCTCTATGGGCATTTGCTAAGCAACCTTTCTTTCATGGCTTTGCGACTTTTCTTTGTCACCTGATCGATCTTTAGATTCCATTATATGATTGTATTTCATTTCATGATTACTACGCTTTCCTTCCTTATAAATCTTGGAGACTTTTCGTTCCATTTCAATCATTTCCAATGTTCATGTGTTTTCTTTCTAAGAGAAGTTGTTGTAAATCCTGCGTTAAATTCCTTCGGGATTGGTATTGGATACGTATCTGCTTCTGAATGTTTCTTTTCTGGAGAATTACCGCGAGACAAAGTGTATGAGCGGAAATAGCATTTTCACTGCGAGGGATCAAGGATATTGATGTGTGAAATTCATGTTTAGCACGTTCTTCTGCCAAGTTTTAAACACATTGCGGACAAGTATTTTTTGATTTGATGGAAAAAGGTTCAATAATTGATTCCATGCAGCTACTACTGTGTTGTTGTCCGTGTGGAAATCAACTTTGCAATGCTCCATTCATGACCCCATATATCTAAGCGGCTACTACGATAGGGAAGAATCCCAAAACACTCAATCCCTAATTGAATTGCTTTTTACTTGAACCTGGTTTTTCACCGATAGAAAAACCACTTTCCATTCCAATAGCCACCCGCACCAATTGTTCCAGATGGGTCTGTATAAACTGTGTGAGCTGAGGTAACAATGACGTTTTGGTTCTGTGTGAGATTTGTTTTATTAACCGCTTGGTGTTTGAGTATTTACCACATTTAATTGAATACTAGTAGCCAAGATTGAGATTAAGATCTGTACTTTTCTCCAACAAGATACAGTAAATCCTGTGTAACTGTTTCTGGAATTGTTACGGGATGGGATGTCAGCTTCTGGTGGTTTCTTTTCGACGGGAAATTCACCGTAAGCAATTTGATTAGATATCGTGTTTTCACGACGAGAAATGAGGATATTAAGGAAAACGAAAATTCGTGTTTAGTTACTTTCCAGTTTCGAGTTGTAAACAAGCCTTTGATAGAGTCATGCTGCGTTTTAATGGTAATGGACTACAAAACTTTCTCCATGCAGCTACTTACTGTGTTATTGTCAGTGAGAAAATCAACGCAAGGTGTTTCCATTAAGGGCCCCACATCTGGCGGTTATCAAAGAACGGCGGAAAAATTCCAACCACGCAACCCCTACACTTGAAGTGCTCTTTATAGACTTGGCCACCGATTAGAAAAACCATTTATCCGTTCCAAATACCCTCCAGCACCAAACTATCCTGAGGCAGCTATATAGACTTGAGTTGCAGTTAAGGCGGTGTGTTGCTTGAACAGTTTGAGAGTAGACCTTCGTCAGGTCGTTGTATGAAGAAAATAACATGGCGCACGTCATTACTTCTAGAATTTATAATGGCAGTAAAAAATGCATCTAATTAGAAATGTTATAAAGGTTTTCATACATAACGATCATTCCATTTTAACTGACTTCCCGTTATATATCCCTAATGTCCCGTAACTGCTCATATAAATGCACTTTTGAAAAAATCACGGAGCGGGACCCCTGCCTGTGTTAGGGGGGCAGGAAATTTGCTCGTAGATCTAACCAGAAAATTAACGCTACCTCACTTTTTTACGGTGAAACGTCATATTTTCCTCTAGGGACGTAGGGGATGACCTGGAGTAAAGTGTTATTGTTTTCTTTTTCACGTTGTATCAATATTACAAAAAGAAGGACTTGAGCCACATGGCAATGGCAAATTTTTCTGCAATCTCTACCCCAAGATAAAATAATAATGAAGTAGTAAAATTTTACGCCTGGAGGGGGAATCGAACCCACGACTTTCGGATTACAAAGGAGCGCCCACAAAACGCACGCCACGCCAATCCGAGCCGCCCAGGATTTGTACATAACCACATTAACACACAAATCGCCACCACATTATCGTGAATAGTGCCGCTATGAGACGAGTTTTCGAGTTGAAAAATATATGCTCCAGGACCATATCTTCGGCCAAAATTTCACATTAGGCAGGTTGCAGTATTCTCTTTTGGAAAATACCTTTTTGCAGAACATTCTGTCAAAAATTTAAATTTTGGGCACACTCTCAAATATCTGATGAAATTATTTTATGAAGACATTTGTTTGGTTATAAAACTTGCCAAAATACGTGGTATGCAATTAGAACAACTTAAACCATACACTTAAATATACAATCATGATTTTGTTCACAGAAATTTAATTATTTTATCTTTATCTTAATGTTGAATTTTGGGTGGTAAAGAAGAATCACTAGGCAACTGATATTAAATGTGGCGATAGTTAACATTCATTTTAATAAATTTTGATTATGTTCGACTTGCTTGCATTGCGAAGAGTAGCACACTATCTCTCTACGTGGCGTCGATGAAGGGGGGATAGGATGTTTTGATTTCAAACTGATTACCAAAATGCAAAATATGCAAAATTTGATTACTAGAAAATGAAATACCTCAGTTTGTGGGTTTTTAAAGGTGCATTTCGTGATCCACCGTCTTGTCCTCCTCAACGTGCCTGAAGAATTAGAGATTTTTATTTTATCTGAAAAGTTGAAACAAAGTAATGTGCTGGCCTAAGTATTACATTTACTTTCTCTAACAGAATGAAGAACTTGGTAAAACTCACAACACAAGTGTTCCACGGGACAATGCGATTCAAACATTTTGCTCCAAAACCCTAAAATTGTACCTCCAAATCAAACTAAATTTGGGAAATAAGCCTTTTCTGACAATACATATTGAGGCATGAACTAAAAACTGACGGTACTAATATCACGAAATGTACCTTTAAAGTGAATGTTTAAAACAACACGTACCTAGCTGCTGACACACTCGTTGGTGTTGAGTAATATTTTTCAGAACAACTAATCTTTAGAGTTTGAATCGTTTCAAAGCCTCTGTCAACGCCGCCGCCATTATGGACCCTGGTAAACAAAACATACGATTATTTAACGAAGATGTGTTCCCCACATAAAATTTATTTAAAGCCATAATCAGTATTTTTTTTCAAAATTTAA
Organism: Ophioderma brevispina; assembly: GCA_023653785.1. Lineage (NCBI taxonomy): Eukaryota > Metazoa > Echinodermata > Ophiuroidea > Amphilepidida > Ophiodermatidae > Ophioderma > Ophioderma brevispina. The sequence goes on from JAMKCH010014223.1 coordinate 43,218, forward strand.
AAATGCCTCATTGTGCTGCTAGTGTTGCATTATACCAACAAATATTGCCATTCTCCGTGAAAATAGACAAGAAACGTTAAAACTGTGTAGTTTGGCCGTTTCACGGGGCGTCTAATGTCGGGCTTCCCGACATGTTTGGAAAAAAAATCGCCAGTATTTAAAACACGGTGTATTTTCAAACTTTGCCACTTAAGGGTAACTGTACTAGAACAATTTTTAATACAAACAATGCCAAAAACTCAATTCGACAAAAATGAAGGCGTTGTTGTTCATCCTGAGAAAATTACTGATAGTGGCTTTAAGGTGTGGCAAATTAAACTAATTAATCGAATTTCGATGATTATGTTGGTTTTTTATGGCCACTTTGATCTCAATGCCCAAAAAGAATTCGTTTTGAAAGCATTTGCCAAATAAGTAAAAACAAAAATTCACAGAGGAGTATTAGACAGGGCTGTGTTTCAATTCGACAGTAAGTTGACATTAATGGCTTTCTTGTTACCAATGTACAGACGTCTAATTTGTGTTGGTACCGAATTTCATTTCTATTCTTTTCTATATCAAGAATGATACTAGTTAATAGTCATTAAAATTCATTCTTCTCTAAATTCGCGGCTCAAACGCGAAGAAAATAGTTTCTAAGCGCCTTCCCTATTACCTGATAAGAGGAAACATATTATAACATACCATATCGGGGGGCTCCGTACTCCGATGACAGGCAACTGAAGACGCAAAAGGGCTAGAAATAGAGCCCTAAAACAAACACAGAATTCACTCACCTAGAGTCAAACGATCTTACTTGTATAGAAGCAAACTCTGCTGGTAAAAGAGGCGAAAACTGGACATCAGAAGAATTGAACGGACTCGGACTATGCCTTTGCAAATGCGAAGAATAGTGAAAACCCCTAGTAAAGAAACAGTAACTGACAATTTACAATCGTATAATATTCATAATATATATAAAACTTCATTACAATGAAGAAACCTTGAACAAATGTTCCTATGCATTTTCAATTTAAACACTAAAATTTAACATGCGTCTCGCTGCTGTCTCGGAAAACGATCAGTAACATCACCACGTGATGACCCATCACACACAGCGACACCCGCCACCAACATATCTTCCTTACGTAATTACCCCCATGCTATCGTTAGATACGTTATTTCTTCTCTAATTCGCGAGCTTCAAAAACGCGAAGAAAATAGTTCCTTACGCGCCTTCCCTATTACCTGAGAGAGAAACATATTAAACCTACCGTATCGGGGGGCTCCGTACTCCCGATAACAGGCAGCGGACAAATGCTGCCTTTCCCGCCTCACAGCGTTTAAAGACGGGATAACGGAACATGTGAAAATAATTACAGAACTTAATAAAAAATGATCAAAATCAAAGAAATGGAGCCCCTATAAAAATTCGCTAAGGACTCGAACTGAATGATAATGTTCCACTATAGTGGAACGCACCTCGCCAGAAGTTGGCGAATATAAACTTTAGACCCTCGAAATAATAATGGAAATTACAGTCTATAAAGTAACCAAAGACGTAAACAATTGAACTCATAAAAATAGAAGTCTAATAGAAACCATTATCTGAGGAAGGAAATCCTGAAGGATATTTCCCAGTGGCAAGCGAAAGCAATTATTCCAATGCTATAATTATGTGAAGCTCGGATTCACAACAATTTAGCTAGGTAGACGCAATACTAAAAAACGGCACACTCAAAAATATGTACTTATGGGCCATAATAGGACCAATGTTTTATGCAAAAGCATAGGGGAAAATGGCATGTGGCTTATGTAGTAAAATATCCTGTCTTGGCATTACATCCACTATTCTGGAAAGGATACCACAAAACATTAATTAAAAACAGACACAAGTTAAGAGATATAAGCTAGGCACGTTCAATCGTCATTCAAGTTAAACACTATTTCAAACATCGTGAGAGTACCGAAGTGTCGTAAGTACGCCTCAAATCAAAAAACCTTTTTATGCTAATAATCATTCGGTTCGTGCAGGTAAGTTCCAAGCGGGACTTACGTTGCCTAAATGCTTATTTAGTAGTCGGTTCAAAGAACAAATAAAACACTATCAAACCAATAAATTTGACATATGCTGAAAGCATCAAGTGGTTAGAATGTATATATACAAAAGCCCAGTAGTGCGAAAGGTAAATATTTACTGCGCATCATTATGGCGCCAATGTAGCTCGAAGCTGCTCAATATACATGAAAGGAAGCTATACCCCCCCCACCACAAACACCCAAAAAGACCCCCCCCCCCCCCCCCCCCCCACCCACCCCCCCCCCCACCCCTCCCCCCCCAACAAAAATTCGAAATTTCAATAAGGCTCCAATTGGCTCGAAAAAAGGGCCCTGTAACAAATTGTTGTGTGTGCACAATGGAACTAAAACACATGCCCTGTTAGTCATCGAAAACGCAAAATTGCCATAAGCGGAATGCCGTGACAAAAATGTGAACAGCATCTCGGCTGCGGCCGTTAGATAGAGAGATAGTGTCAAAAAAAATACATTTGAGTATACCAGTGGCAAATGTATCATAATAATATCCAGTGGCCAAAAAATAGTGCACATGCATGCTCACAATCTGTAAAATGGTAAAACCACGTCCAGGTTTTGTTACAGGTTAATTCACAGCTGTAAACAATAAACCAACTTGGGGAATCAGTCAGTTCTCCACACTTGGAAAGGGACATGTAACAATTAGTTATTAGTAAGAAAATGTGCACAATGGAACAACAACCACTTGGCACCTATGAAAAATCTGGAAATGTCAAACACGTAAAAACTTACATAGCGAAAACAGATGCTGAGTCCATGGCAAAAGTTGAAGTATGAAATTCCTAGTGGCAAAATGAGCACCATAACTTCATTTATGTAACACCTGACAACCGCATCCGGGATATAACAGGGAATCACAACAATTAGAACAAAATTAATTAGTTGTCCACACTTGAAAAAAAAAAAAAAAAACATGTAAAAAATACGTTATTGAATGAATATGCTCAAGGATCAAGAACACCAAATGGCAGCCATGAAAATTCTTGAATTGCGAAAACAAAAAGCTTGCCATATCAAACACCGAATAAGACTGCTGTAGTAGCTAGTGTTATGATCATGCCCAATATCCAGGCCAATCATAAATGATATGCCCGGTGGCAAAATGTCTATGCCCTGTGGCAAAATTGTTGTATGCCCAGTGCAAAACTCTCATGCCCGTGGCAAACTCTAGGCCAGTGGCAAAAGTCTATGCCCAGTGGCAAAACGTCTATGCCAGTGGCAAACTGTCTATGCCCAGTGGCAAACTGTCCTGCCGTGCAACTGTCATGCCCAGTGGCAACCTGTCTATGCCCAGTGGCAACTGTCATGCCCATGGGCAAAATATCTATGCCCGGTGGCAACATATCTATGCAGTGGCAACAATGATAGACCATGCTCACGGTCTACAAGTCTGTCAACCATATCTGCGGCTATACCCGCCGCTATATAAAAAAGTTAAAAACGATTAATAATCGGCCTTCTTGCAAAATAAAATATTGAGACCAGCATTAAACGATGCTCAATAGCTTGGTACTCATCTCAAATACACTAAATAGTTTACACGTTTAGAGGCTGAAAAATAACAAATGGGGGAAAATGTATACCATTATTTATCAATACCTCCATGAAAAAACAGGAATAGAACCAATGTAGGCCTACTAGACTATAGGCCCGAAGTCCGCACTCTACCAGTGGCCAAAAAATGGTAGCCATTTGATATTCGTACCTCAATGACCGATGGCAAGGAAAAGGAATATTCTTGCTACATAATACTCCACAATCTATATGGTGCAACCAAAGTTAGAAAATTAGTAAATTAGTGGTCTTAGATGGTGCTTTAACGGGATCTAAAGCACACTCCAGTCCATTACTATCCACTGAAAAATAACTATAACCATTTCTATCTAGCTGTAACATACAACATGACTACCTGTAAAAAATCATTTTCTGACAAAAAAAACAAAAATATTACATAAACACTCATGTCAATGAGTACCATCAGTCCCGCATTAAGTTATATGTACCCTGTACGAGAATCATGCTTCGCCAAAAGTGGCTATTAGATGCCAGTGCAATGGTAATATTTCTAAAATGTTTACGATCAACTTGCCCGAAATGCCAGTTCGCTGTCGCATCGTGCAATTCACATAGCCTATATAAAAACATACGGAATTTCACGACTTTTAAAAAGTATACTTTTTAATTAAAATTACATAGGCTTCTATTCAGCGACAAAAACCTATTCCTCTTTTGCTAGTATAAGAAAAAAAGAGAGCAAACTCAGATAAACGAACAAGCATTAAGAGAAGAGTAAAAGAAATTTATCATCACAATGCATAGGTTTTAAAAAAGGAATTAAGTATCATCGGACTCTACGAGAGTCAATCGGAATAAACTACTAACTCCCTTAATCCAGAAGGGAATCACAACGTATAAACTGACCTAAGTATGGGCCATGTAAATTATGTTTTGTGCTGGTGCTGTGAAAAAAAAGACCAGCTTAATATCGTGAATGTAGAACACAGGAAAAATTCCATCCATGAACCAGCTTTAATAGGTCGGCAATATTCAATTGAGTGTAGGCACCCATGGATTCATCCAAGTAGGCCTACCAGTTAACCACATTTACAGCACTATCAAAAACGACCCATGCACTGTGCCAGTAATGCCCAAATCAAAAATAACAGAAATCGCCCTTCACATCTAAAAAACACGAGTAAAATTCAATGGTTTCACGGTTCTAATGGACCAACAACTTGTTTCGAAATATTTAACACATGCGAAAGCCACACAACAGTAACATTACCAGCTTCTTCACGTGGCCTGAAAACCAGACTGAAAAAGTTTTTTAAAAAACCAATTTAATCAGGAAAAGAAAAATCGGAACAACAGAAGCTATAAGAAAAAAGAAATTTATCACCACAGTGATTTATTATTCTTCGAAGAAATCTCCATCCAAAGTTCAAAGACATCGTAAGCAAAATGCAACGATGACCTAACTGCAACTGAAACATTAATGTTAATTAAAACACTACATATTAAAATCAAAACATAAAAAGTAAGTCAAAGCATGAACATACTAGAGCAAGCTTCCGGCCGATGTATCAAAAAGAAATATTGCGATTGGTTAAATACAAACAAAAATACCATTTTTCTATTCAAACGAGCCACAGTCACTTGGTACAAACCCACTCAGGAGCAGTTACTTATGGTCGTCTGCATTCATTGTAAAATATCAAATACGTAATTACATAAATCAGGATGCTTTAGGTCTAATATGAAATCTCTGAAAAAAATGAATCAAGCAAGAGTACAATTGTAAGACACGAAACTGAGTGATTGTCAACGACTAATAGGTTAACCGATACAAAGATGAAAGGAAATAAAGAGGTTAAAGTATGAAAATACTCATTAGGTCTCTGGACAAAACTCTAGAATGAGCAAGCCTCACTTTCCTCATTGTATTTGTACCTTCTAAGTAGCATCTCACAACAAAATCAGAAGTGCATCGAGGTTGATTTGGCATGTAATTAATATGACGTAATAACTACGCACATATACTTAAAAAGAGATGCATCTTAAGGAATGCCTCCAGAATCAAAGAACACAATCTGTGTCTATTTGAACCTACTTTGTATACAACTTCAGCTTTTACACGATGATCACTATAAACGTAATATAAATTCGAATAGAAACCTATCATAACACCGAAAAACACCCAAGTGGGGCCACAAGCGAGTGCCTTCATTTGTATTCCCAAATTACTTCAACAAAAACATGGCTGAAAAAGAAGCTGTATAGAAATATAAGACAAAGTTCCTGCCTGAAACAAACACATTAAAAACAAAACACATTTCATGTTTGACTTTATGACTCACAATTGGAGTGTATGTAGGTACCGGAGTCATAAGTCAATACCATACGTACAGGATCAGAGGAAATGTTAATCTAGCTATGCTACCGATACCCTGGTCATTCATTGGCAACTGGGACATAAGGTATAGGAAAAGAAATAAAGATACTGAAAATAAACCGAACGATTAACCAGAAATCGTTAATCCAGTATGTTAACACTATTTGAGTGAAACGTAGTAAAATCAGAAAAAATATGATCAATGACGCCTATGTATACATGCATCGTTGTAAAGTGAGGAAACGTAATTGAATGAATAAACACCATACCTAAACTAGTCACAGGAATCAGGTTCTGCACTGAACACAACACATCATCAAATCAACATCTACATCAACATTCACATCATCATCATCATCATCATCATCATCATCATCAAATTAGGAATTTAAAACGGATTACCATAAACGAGAAAATGGAAAGGGTATTAATACATTTATATATACATCTGAAGCTCACTGACCGGCATGCATGGCATGGAAGAGATTAAAAAGAAATAAGTGGGATAATCACTTCTAAATGCTGTGTGGCATACACGCGGATATAACTTTAAAAATACCCCAACAACATCATGTAATAAAACACAGGGGGATTCTCACAACATAGAGGAATGCAACAATCATTTCAATGTGTTCAAGAAAACTACGTGAAAGGCATCTGAAATTGAGATGTAGCTTCAATGGGATAGGACTCCCTACGTTAATCTTCGAAACAGTTACATCTTTCTTACCCGGACGCCATGCTACTCATAGCGCCTCAGCGCGGTGAATTTAGGAACAACACAACACGGGTGTGAATATAAAGGTCAACAATACATCGAAGGAAGTCTATCATTTCCATGCAGCTGAAAAGCATGCATCCATATAATCAGGCCGAAAAAACACTACGAAATCACGGGGTTCGATACGAGAAATTTTAACATGCGGTCTTGCGGCGTCTCGGAAAACGATCAGTAACCATCACCCTCGGAGTCCCCTCACACACGCGACACCGCACCAACATATCTTCCCTACGTAATACCCCATGCTATCGTTAGAAAAGTTATTACCTCCCGTGTGGAAAGATGTTTAGGTTTCGACTTTCTCATAATCAAATAGATTAATTTCAAAAAGTACTCTTTTTAAACTAATGTTTTTATGGAGCGATTTCAATACACAATAAGTGATTAGTGGAATTGAAGTCTTGCCCATAAGAAAGTGTTTTAGTGCTGCCCTTAACTTTCATAAAACAGGCGATCAAAGATACTCTTAAAAGCAGACTCTTTTGGTAACGGTCATTATATTTCCCCAATGAGGTGTTGGAATTCACTTTTCGGCGAAAAAAAAATCGCGTTCCCACTCGACTTAAGTTAAGAAATTTCGCATGACACGGTGATTTTATGAAATGTCTCCATTTAAAAATTCAGGTGCCCTCTTTTTGATTGATTTTTTTGGATTTCTTCCCTCAAATCTCCATTCCTCATGGCGCAAATAATGACACTCCCTCCAATGCATTTTTTTTAAATTGTAGCTTTCTTGTATTTGTTGTGTTAAGGCTTCCGATTCGATTATACGCGAACTGTTGAATTTGTTTCATTTTAATGACAAAAAAATAGTAAATAACACAAATTAGAACGTTTGGAACTACTTCTCTACTGCACACTCGGTTGTGATAAAACTTTCCTGAAGTTCGTGGTACCTGTAGTGTAGCACATTTCAACAAAGCACGCCCATACAACATAGCGAGAACATTAAAACTATGTAACTGTACGGCCCTGTGCGACGTGTCATTTCGTAGCAGTCTCAACAGATATAATCTAAGACACCCAGATAGTGTTATGGCTAGCGGTATGTTTGTGAATAATAATAAGAAATATATATAGGTTTTGGGTTTCTAGAATTAATTCTCATCACCAACCGTCTACAACGAATAGATCATAATGCATTCTAGAATTAGATTAGAATTGATAAAATAAGAGCCAAAATATAGCCTTTTACATGGCTATTCCTAGAATGGCAACCATGAATAAGTACTTCTTGAAAATCTAATATTACAAATACACAGAAAGACTACAATGTTGTTCGATTTTTTTTAATAGTTACTTCTATTATATTGAAGCTTATTGAACATTAAAAATGTAAATCGACTATTGGGTGCAGTATTTATAGTTCCTATAAATAACTCTTACCCCATTGCAGTGTAGGGATGCGAGTTCCCATGTCTTACAAGAAACCCAAAAAACACCGCTTTTAAATCTTTTCTCAAAACGGTGAAATTGAGTGGTGAAAATTATTATATACAATCTTGGATAGGTCTTAATAAAAAAATTATATGCATACAATTCAAACTTTCTTTACGCTCATTTTTGAGAACATATTTGTCACCAATTTTTCGGGACGGAATCTGAAGTAGATCAGATCTCAATTATTCTGTACATGCACGCGTTTTTCTGTAGGAGCTTCTGTAGGACATCCTCGTCATTCGGACATTGTCTTGGTTTCTCTACATCGTTACTGCATTTCTCACGCGTGTTATGTATAGGATAAGGCATGAGGGAGTGCATCGGGGATATTAATTGCAGATTGACGCAGAATTAATACATATTAGCGGGGCCACTGTAAGCACGAGCGCTTTAGCGCTAGTGCTCACAGTGGCACCGCTTATATGACTTTATAATGCGTCAAAGCATGCAATTATATCCCCGAATGCACTCCACTCGTGACCTTATCTGTCATAAAACCACCATGAGAATTATTTTATACACTCATCAAAACATAAAATACGTATAAACAACTATTTTCTAATATATTTTGGATGCTTTAAAAATTTTTAAACTAGAAATCATTTAGTCACGAATATTTCCACAACACGGGGGGTTGACTAACAATAAAGCAGCAAAGCACCGTGAGAGATAGGTGTGAAAAGTTTATTACAATGTCGTAGTGATGAAACGTTCGATGAGTTACCGCTAAATAATAGGTTAGCTGTTTGACATATTGCCATGCTATGATTACAATGGAACGTAGCAATTACGCATTAGTAATATTACTCACCAATCGGATTGGATGAATAAGCGCAGTGATTTACATGCTGATAATAGTCTGATCGTATCGCATTATTGTATTAGGTCAAATCCGGGCGTTATTTTTTTACAAAGCAGATTTTAAAAATAAAACCAATGGTAGGACCTACTGCCTATAGTTGGTGGTTTTTTAACACCATCAGAAATAGATGTGCTATTTTAGAGGTATTAGACTCTGTCGGGAGTATCAATATGCATAGTCTGGTAAGGCCCGTGACTGGTACAGCATGTGTTCGCGGGCAGCCCAAACCCCACCTCCACGTGGAACCAGAGGATCGCCCAGGCTACCAGTGTTCGGTCCCAGACACGGTTTAATGATCGGAATGGATAGGCCTACAGTGTCGTCCCAGCCCGAGTTTATAGCTTGAATTCACCAGCGACGACTTCAGCTTGGATGCGAGGCGGGAGACGGTCTAGGAGTTCCCGGCGACTCGCGCTTGATCGCGGCCGAGACGCCTGGGTGAACTACGGGGTACATAGTGGTATTGGCCCTTGAAGCCTAGCATTGCAACCAGCTCTGTTATTACCAGCACTCTGACGCTTGGAATTCCACCGACTATAGAGCTTGGACGTGAAACAGGGGTTGGAGAAGTCTAGGTGAACAGGCTGGTGGCTCGTAAAGGCAAGTTTCTTTTGTTGACGTGAGGTTTTCCACGGTCAGCAGTAACACCATGTATCCCACTATGGCATTGAAATGAATAGTATGACGCTAATGACTATTATTGACTGTATTGTAACTGGCGCACATAGCCATTGTGCTGGAAAGCGCAATTCATACCAAACAAACAAACAACACAACCTCAAATCTGATTCTTTCCCCGTTCATGCCGTTTGTTAAAGCCACATACCCTGGGAGGTTGTGGTAACGAACGTTCTGGCCTTGGTAATATTGCCTGACCATGGCAAGTGAAACTGTTAAAGCCCCCCACTTTCATTTGAGGGGGAAGTCAACAATGCTGGCGTTCTATTATTAATTCTATGTTTAATAATGCACGCTTGATATGAATCCCTGTTAATGCACGCATGCATATTTAAATGTGTCTAATGCACGCATGCATATTCAAATGGGTTCATAATGCACGAATGATTATTAATGTGCCGTTAAGCGTGCATTCGCGAAGTATAATTGTCACGCGGAAAAATCCAAAGAAAAACCAACTCGAAACACTTGATTTAGTGGTTGATTTAAAATACACGTGAAGCAGTGGTGCCACCAGAATCTCAGGGGGGCAGGGGACTAATGTCTTTATCCCACTCCCCTATACGTTTCTCTCTATTTGCTCTGTCTTTCACCCTTGGTACCTATGTGAAATGGTGAGGATTATCAATTTGAACAGTGAGTACTAATATGGAACAAACTGTCCTGTCACTAAGAAGATGAGTTAAAACAGTGCTTCGACTGGTTTGAGGAATGTATTGTAAGTAGTTTGGTATTCAAGAAAAAATAAATGATACAAAAACATCCGTTCAATTGGCAAAGGGACAAGCGTATACATTCCAAAATTGTACTTGAAATTGTGCAGCGCGTTACATGCTATCATGACCAAGATCAGTTTAAAAGCAATGTTCTTTTTAAAATGGCATCAACTTTCATGGACCCCTTTCAATATCGGACTGCAGATAAGATGTTCGCGAAAAATATCACAAATTGACTAATGTTCACAGAATTCCGGGTGCATATTGAATGAAGGGTAAATATTTTTACAAATCAGTGACTCGGACTCATGCTCAAAACTTTTTCGCAATATTACTTGATTCCAATTACGCTAAATATAATCTTTTTAAAAATTCGGCATAGGCATATATAATTTGTGTTAAAAGTTAATATGAAAGGTTGTCTGACAAAGCGGTACGGAAATGAATCTTACCTTAAAAGCACAGGTGACTATTCTCGGCTTGGTAAGTCATGGCGTCAAGCTTATGATATGAAGGTATTTAATTCCGTTCAGGGAAAACCTAAAGTTCACGCAACCCTTTGGACCACGGTTCACATAGCACTAATGATGTTTGTCTATCAAAAAAAAAATTTTGATTTATCAAATGTAAATATGGGGGGGGGGGTCTAAAGAAAGTTTAGAAATGTTTTCTTTGACAACATTTTTGTTACAATGTTTCAAAATGCCTTTTCTTTATGTAACTTTGTATTGGTTAGATAACATATACGACAATCAACCCATAAACACATTCTTTTCTTATAAAAGTCATTTGTTAAAGACATTAAAACATTATAAAATTTTCCTTTGTAAAAACATTAATGGCCAAATGTTTTATTTGCTCGTAAGTAATTTTGAAGACATTAAAATACTTCACGAATAAGTTGGTTCAATTATAAATATGAGTATCGAATGGTTGACTTTTAATGGTGGATTTAGGTACCCACAAAACCGATCTTCCATTTATAGGACTCTTGCTTCGTGAGGTTTTATTACAGGGCGTTAAATGGATACCTGGTGTGTCCGCCAGTGTGTACTTTAGTTATATCAACATTATGTGGTTAAATCACAAAAAGCGTATTTTATTTGCCTCCTTAATATACTTCGCATCGGTTAAGTATGTTAATTTACAGGTCGAAACTATACCAGGTCTTTGAATCTAGTGGTTGGTTTTGCAGGCGCAAAAAAGCATTTAAATGCAGGTAAGGGACGTTGGGGATATACAGGGTGTCACATTTAAAAAATGTGCAAGACAAAGCGCACTCGTTGGAGATGAAAAACAAGAAAAATAGTGACGTAATATTTAATCCACATACCAAATGATGTCTTGGCTTTTTAAATTACCGTTTACAGCATCCAATTCGGTGGTTTGACAATCCATAGATATGACAAATATTATAAGCAGAGGGCGATATCTTCTCTCGGTCGGTACCAATGTGCAACTTTTCACAGAATGGGAAAATAATGGTGATAGTTGATAGGGCTTATTGATTTATTAAGAGGTAAAGCAGACCTAAAAATGAAAAGAGAAAGAGGTCAAGTGGAAAGGGGGGGTGACTAAGTGATTCTTGGACCCCTTACACCTTTCTCGCAATTCAATCTTTGCTTTGGTTACCTGCCCATGTGTCTTTCTGTAAAAGGCTGTGCCACTCTCTCGGCGCTTTTAATTCATAATAGTCAGTGCAATTTTAATTGGTTACTAGAATATGTTATTTGTATTTTCAATTTACTTCAATGGAAAAGAAAGTGCATTTTCCGCAGAACTCTTTTTTTAAGAGCATGAATTATTTAGGCAAGATGTGCAATGATAATGTTTGATAAGTTGTTTTCAGATTGAGCCCTTGTTGCTATATTTTATGTTCTTTACTTATTCATGAAGTCATTTTTAGAATGTTACAGAGAAAATAGAAACATTGATTGAAGGCAACAAGTAAAAAAAAAAAAAGATCAAGCATATAACTGTGTGGTGTGGTTGAATTCTTAGTCAAATCAAATAAATGTGTTTATCACCATTGCATTACTATGCATGATTCGATTGTGGGTAAGTTATCCCATCTGTGAAAGTTGGCACAAGTGTATTTACCCTATCTAGGAACCCCTGATTCGTCATATATCTCTGGATGCAAACAACCAAATCGGATGCTTGTAAACGGTATTCAAAACAGCCAAGGCTGTTAATTTATGAACATGATGTAAAATATAACGTCCTACACTTTTTACTTGTTTTCATCGCCAACGAGGGTGCCATCGTTGCCTCTCCCCGTGCACCATTTTTTGGTGGACACCCTGTATAATGTGCTGAAAAACACCTGCAGAGCAACCTCAAGAACCATCCCATCACAAAAATAAACAAAGCAACGGGCCTATATTTTTCGATCAGTTGTTTATCACTTTTGAAATACAGGCAAATAACTCTGAGTCCGTCATTAGGTAAAGATGGTACTCAGTCAATTGGGGCTAAAATCGGAGCTAAATCGATTCTATAAAATCAGAATATGACCCGGTTATATCGAGATTTAAAATTATATTTAAAGATCAAGAAAAACAAATAAACGCATGACAGTCGACACAGATTTAGTGAGTATTATTAAAAGTTCTCTAACAGAAGTATATCGAAAAGGAATTAAGATCAAGATTGAAACATTCTTACTGAGTTTTTCATCTTCATATTTTTTAATTCTTAATTTTCATGCGTTTGAAAAAAATCTTATTTTTTTTAGTCGGTTTTTCAGTGAGACTCTGGGACTCTAAATAATATAACAGTTACGGTAACTTACGTAATTGGATGAAGAAAAGGGTTATTTTGACGCATGGTACGCGATTAATTTCAATATGAAGTCTTAAAGCATTGTATTTCACACCCGTTCCACTTTTTAAATATATGAAAAAATATTCATTCAGCCGATTTTCCCCTGAGCATGGTAAGACAAAAAACTGCAATGTTTATTAGCTCTGGGGTCATGGGGTTGTACGCAGTATAGAGGATGGGGTTACAGTAGTGTAAAGATCGACTTCTACAAAAAAACATACTTTCGTTGCTCCTCGTGAAAAACGTCTGTCTTGTTGTGGAAGTATGGTCAACGATAACGTTGTCACTTCTGTCGATGAGTTCACATGTTAGGCTGGAACCATGTTGACTTCTCTCACGCATCAGCTATTGTTAAATAATTTCCATTTGGGAAGAATCTAGAGTCAGTGTTTGCACAGTGCGTCTTGAATATGACATTGCGATTCGGACCAATTGGTCCACAACCTGCCGCCAATAGGATGGCGAAAAGCTCCATCAAGCTGCTGTTGTTGTCTACCCGATGGCGTCACTCTGAATAAACCATTTCTCATGTTTACTGCAGGAGCCAGCAGCAGATGTGTGTGATACGTCCGTGTGACTTCACATAGGAGACAAAGAAGCACGACTAGAATCATGTAATGATTGAGTTGGGTTGTCCTGACAATTCTTGGGTAGAAAAAAAGAAAATTAAGTCATTATTACCAGGCTGATCTTCGGCGTGTTGGTGCTGAATAATTGCTTTATACGACTAACGATCTACATTACAATACAAAAAACATTCGTAAAACAACTCAAATTTTTCCGATATTCAATATACTGATTATCTGAGTTAAGAACTAAAAGGAGTACATTTTGAAAATTATCCCAACCCGTTGAATCACTGCGGACACCCCCCTATCTCAGTTGTGAATTTTGTCGATATGTCATGAACTTTACTATATAGATGTTCCTACATTTTTCGATAGCAGGAATTCATTATATGGGAGAATAAGACGACTTACTATTTGTAATTAGGATATACTACTTTGTGTCATATTCACGCATGTGATCCACCAATGTATTTGTGATAATTTTTAAAAAAGTTATAAAAACCCCTAATATTTTGGCAGCGTAAAATAATTTTGGGCTTTTAATTTTGAGCCATTTTAAGGGAATCTGGGGTCGCCCGGCCCTGATAAGGGCTGAGGCAGACTGACAGAATCTGCAACGAAGACAGGTAGACTTGAAAGACTAAGAGCGACCAAAGGGGACAGAAGAGAGAATGAGGAGTGACTTGACACAATTGTTGCGAACATTCATCATCATCTCATGTTGGCTCCGAACCATCTCGACAGTCTTTGTCCATGTCATATTTAAGGTCCATGGGACCCGATCGTTAATAGTCTCATCCCCAGAACTCCAGATTTTACCGGAGTGGTCGAAATTTGGTATCAGAAGAAGCTCTTTTTCTCATTTCCTGTGGATCTTAGGGATAACGGATGTTTGGTTTGGGAGTTATGAGCTAAGTGTACTCCAGGTAGTCGACAAACATATGGGGCTCACAAAATCACGTTTATAGCTGTCAAACGGATTGAAATATCGGCGCGAAACTCTACAGATGGGGGTTTTGGGACGGTTCATCTATCAGATGAAACCTTTATATATGAAATCGGACTATCCCCTTTAAGCCTACTGCTCTGCGTACATGTGATTGAACGAATGTGGAAACGAATCTAGCACAGTATGTATAAAGTTACCTTGACGAAATGTTGTGTTGTGTTTCCTTGCAATGAGTTTAGGCTTGATATAGGCCAACAGTGATTTCTACTGAGGTCACATACAGGAACGGATGAGTCCTCTGGTCGCTGATAACAACAACTCGGTTTGACTTGGAATTGCAAAAAGAAAATAACATGGCATCAGTCAAATCGGTAATATATTTTTAAAACTTATACCTATTGCCACAGAACCACAAGTGGCGTAATATCCGAACAGTTTATCTTTTCTACAATAAAGAAACAATGATAGTATTTGATATCTTCGCAATTCTTATGACTTGGCCGTATACTAGCCAGTGCGGCGCCAGGGGGGCATGGGGGGTTGCCCCCCCCCCAAATTTTTTCTTGCCCCCCCCAGTTTTGCCCCGGTCGAAGAAAAATGAAGGATTTGGGCAAAAATTCAGTGATTTGTGGCCAAAATCAGCGATTGGGCCAAAATTGTGAAAATTCCAAATTTCCAATTTGCCCCCCAAAGAAATTTACTTTGCCCCCCCCCCCAAGATTTTCACTTGCCCACCGTTGCCCCCCGAAAAAAGAGGTCTGGCGCCGCCACTGATAAACACGGAAGCTCCGGATGTGCTCCAAATCCCGGGTTAGAAAGTTTCGGGGCACGCATTGAATTATATAGAGGGATATATGAAAACAAATCAATCAGGTGATGGGTTATTTAATTGTGCAATCTACCGCCAAACATGTATATATGGTAATTTAGAGGTCACAGTTAGACGAATCTAACCTCAATCTTAATCTCGACCAAAATCATCTTAACGGTTGATATCATATCAAATCACCTTTTTCTTAATTTTATTAATCTTATTTTTATAATTCCGTTGCTGCAGAAGACCACATCATGAAGGATACAAACTAAAACAATCAAAACATACCGTCTTGCGCGGAAAACGGATTGGAAATAAACGGCATAAAGATCGACAAAACTTAACACCTGCCGAAACAGAACTCGGGAATAAGACGTCCGCGAAACATAACGAGCAGGGATTGAGTTCAGAGAATTACTTCTAGATTGGTTTGTTAAATATTTTATGGCATGTACATACGTGATCCGGCTTATTGCAAAATACTTTTCGTTGTATGCAGTTACGCCTGAATGTAAGTCATGCAAATCATGGTTGAACATAAATGGTATGGCAAAGCTGGCATAAACTTTCTCTTAAGCCAAAGTCAATTGCATACGTGAACAATTCACGGAGCAATAAGAATTAGCCAATGAGGTGATTCTACGTAAAGCCTGAGAATTAGCCAATCACATCTATTCTAGAAGTATTATGTTGCCTGGAGAGACAAGCCTTCCACTTACCAAAATAGTCGCACGTCTCACAGAACATAGTAAATGTACTTATAGAGTTACCACGACGTCTTCTGGGATCAATAGATGTACCTAGTACGCGCAAGACACTTATTTCTCACACATATAATATGTATAACAACACCAAAGTGTGCATGTTAAAAAATGCTCAAACCTTGTAATAGTCAGTTTCCTTACTCCCGTTTGAAGGTTAAAATAATGTTATATAGTGTGAACATTGGCTCCCATGCAAATCTCCGTGAAGTCACTGCGCTTTAGTCAAAAAAATTATTATTATTAGGTAAGAAAGTTTGGCTTTCCTCATCGAAAATTTATCACATCAAAGCTTTTGCGTTTTTTTTTAACCAGTCTTGTATAACTGCGATCTTATGACATTTGCTAGTGATGTAAAATTCGGGAAATTAGCGTTGTTATAGTTTTGCGTTCTCTATCCAAATGGCATTACGGTACTTTTATGGGCCGGACTGGTTTGAAACATTTAAGGACCAGCTGTTTTTGAGAATTAACAGGAAAAGGAGTTCGAGATTGGACCCGGTCCATGTAACCGGAGGATCCATGGATTCATGTGAAAACAAATTATATGACTAAGCGCAACGGCAGTAAGTTATCGCTAACAAAATGCGCGATGTCTTCTGAGACCACTTGTTTTTTTTCTGGCATAACCCGTAGTTTTCTACTCAAAATGACGAGTATATTTAGACCACATGAAATGCTCTCAAAACAGTACCGGTGTAAGAAAACTGAGAGTCGTCCATAAAAGTGGTCTGGGTTGACACATTTTAAGAGTATATCTTCATATTAATGTGCAACGAGCGAGTTTCAAGAACAGGGGTTCCTAAAAATGTGAAAAATCTGCTTTTTGCACTGTTGTAATTCTTTCCATCAAAAGTGATAGTTCCTCATTGAAAAAAAATAATTTCTAATTCCGATAGGAGCAAATATGTTTATATGAAATATAAGATATAAAATCACCTTTTGTGTTCCTTTTAAGACATTTCTGATAACAAGTAAAGGTAAGAGATCTTTTTGAGAGTCTATTTATATGATCAGCTACATATGGCCAGAAAAATGGGTGCCTAGAAATCTCTCGTTGCACTTCGCTCTCGGTCGCTCCCTGTCGTCTGTCCACCATTTTTTCGGAGACCAAAGGTCGTACAACTTTCAAATTTGGGGGTGTGTGTCGCGGGACTACAACAGAACATATTGCATTTACGGGGATGCTATTAATCGCGAAAAACCGGTGAAGGAAAAATGAGTGTCCCCATGTGAGAGTGTTCCTAGCTTACCATGTCAACATGTACGATACAACGTGACCTGTGACGAGGCTATTTGGGTACCGTGTTGAAACAAATGATGTATACAACTCTCAATGGAGAACACAGTGGCTAGATGGGTGGTAGGACACTCAGTCACACGGACATGTATTATAGTGACACCTGGTAATCGCGAAAAACGGTTGTTCAAACAAGTTTTAAAACAAAAAACTCCCCGGGTAAGAATACTCCATGGGATCAAGAGGAACAGATGCTTGATAAAGACTTGAGACGCATATCGGCAAGTAAAACTGATTTCTGCAAAGGTTATATTAAATATTATACCTTCCAATACCCTGGGGTATGTCAAGTCCAAAGTTGCACATTTGTTGAAATTAATAACATGTCATCACAATTCTTCCCTAAATATCGGTGACCAGTAGACGACATCATGCTGCAATGACTCGAGCAAATAATAGCACTTGATATCAGTAAATCCGCTCGGTATTTGCAGAAGCTAAAGCACTTCAAATTACCTTTATCGAAGTACAGAGCATTGTGATTACCCCATGCAGTTTAAAAGACTCAGGTGCTATCAACACCCCCGATTAAGATTGAGCTATTTGTCATGACGCAAAGCACAAGATCCTTGTTCTCTTCACGAATAAATAAACCATGGCTAGGCTCTACTGTTGGTCAATTACCTTCACCGTATATTTTTATAATAATATTTAGTTCATCCATCTTCGAAAGGATACAAAGATGAACAAAAATCATGAAAGCAAGTTGTTTGCAGACTGTGACCTAACATCTTGGGCAGAAACAAAAACTTAAACTTAAGTAACTTGCTGCGTAATCCCATTCTATTCAATTTACCGCGTTGTTAGCAAAGGTCGCGAGACCACCTTCTTTTGTATTCTTCTAAAAAGATGGTTGGTAAATTGAATAGAAATGCGGTCCAGCAATAAGTTTGGATATTGGTTCGGCACAAAGATGTTTAGGTCACAGGCTGGGATCAAGGAAATAATTAAATGGGACGTCGGATCAATTAAATTTGGAATTAAAGTATGTTGGTGATGATCTTCCTACAAGACAGAGAAAAATATATGTTGTAATCGGCAGGCACCTTTAAGTAACATTTCACACGATTTACAACTATGTTACAATAAGCGCATTACCAAGGACACAGTTCAGGGGTTTGTACTTGTACTACATTGACGTGAACTGACCTTGTGTGATCTGGGTATCATTATCATACCCAAAAACCAGGGGTGTACTTTCAAAATACCTTGGGGAATGAAAGCTTCTGAACTGTGCCAAGGGTTTTGAGTTTACTAGTCATCGTGTCAGTAGAAACACACCCAACCCTATGAGGTCCCATTTGTACCTAAACAAGATGCATGCTAATAAAATACCAGGGAAAAATCAACAAAAAAACATACAGTCTATCTTACATAATAGCAGGGAAGAGTGTGGAATAACAGACCGAAGCGTTAATTATATACAGATCATGAAAAACATTATGTAATCCCAGAGGCAACCAGAGTTAACCTTTCAGAGCAGAGGTACTTCGACCATGACAGAGGTCCTTTTAATTTATCTGTTACACGTTAACAGAATGTGCTCTTTTGAGATGAGCTGCTAAGGCTAGAAAATGATTCTAATCAAGACGGAGCTATGATGAAAAGAAACGTATTTTAATTTTACGAAGTGATCACCAAGAGCAATGCGTTTTAAAAGTAGAGTAACCATGTTGATAATTTTTTATTTGAGCTTTTGAACTATCATAAAGTACGTTTATCAGGGATTACATGAGAACAAGAAGTGTACCAAGTCTAAGGAACCTTTGCTCAAGCTTTGAAAACTTAAGAAGCACCCTTAAAATCTGTTTATCAAGCAGAAATTTCCTGCATGGCTTCAACTCTATGAAATATATAAATACGTAAGGGTAGTTTTTAATTCTGTATGTCTTCACTTTAATCCTATATACCATTTTTGTATTACAAGGTTATCCGAAAACAAATGATCAAACCACTGTTTTCAGTACTCCTGACCAGTGCGTAGATGTGGTAAACATAGTTTTGTAATTTGACATCGGTCAATTCTGTAAGCGTTGAGCATAAGACATTTCTTTGGTGTCCGGAATGTATTTGATTTTATTACCAACCAAGATCCCTAAATAATGCTTCCTCAGCAGTTTACGATGGCCTTTAAAAACAGTACGTCACCCTCAAAAAATTGAGATTCTCTAACTTGTTCGATCAGATAATCCTAGATGCAAACCAGACTGAACATGCATAATAGAATTGAAGGTAAAACAATGCTTTTCCATATAAGACCGACACATTTAAATTCGATACATTGATTCCCAAGGTTAGACGTACTATAGGTAAATTAGCATGTAGTGCCTCCTTTTTAGAATTCTGCATGGTCGCTTAAAGTTCTAATATATGACTGCAAGATATTTCATTCACTTCTACTTGTCCATTGACTTGAACTATTGAACGTTCACCAATTAAAAGTACACCAACATTTGTCGTGATTGAAGCGCAACCTCCAATTCGTATCAAAAATGACATGTTTGTAAATAGTCAACAACTCGCGGGAAAATAGACGACCAAAATATTGTAATGTCTGGGTACGTTTCTCGAAGAAACTCCATGTCAAGTAGATGTAATGGCGTACGTGATGAGAATTGTTTGTGCGATAAACAAGACTTTGCCCTAAAAGGTGCACCACGTGTACCCTTCAACTGATCTTTACAATTCAGTCTGAGTCACCTATCAACAAAGCCTGTTTTGCCGTCACGTACGGCGTCATTGGACCTCGAATTCATGACACCGGTGTAAAAGGAGATAGTCCGCCCCTGCCTGGAGCTATAGTGCGGGCTCCATAGAGACAACGACATATACGCAAGCGTAAAATTAATGTTGCGTGAAGGAGTCAACTGAATCGAGTTGCCTATTGTCACCGTTGTAGGCTGAAATAGGAGTCCGGATAACTAAATCTCCTGCCACACTGTTAAAAATATACGGTATCGCCATTAAAAGCAGCTTTTATGATGGATTTGCCAAATATAAGGGAGTCAGTGCATATATTTCTACCAATAAAATATTCCAGATTTGTTTTCAACTTGAAATAAATCACGAATGTGTTTTTCTGTTTATTTTTTTATTAACTGCATTCAACACTGGTTATGAAAATAAGCAGAGCACCTTTAGACCACCCCACCACAAAATAGAAAAACGAAAACTAACCTAAGCTAAACAAATTGTCGATCATTGTTCATTACTTTTTTATTCACAGCATAGATATGAGACAGTCGTTGGAAAATTTTGTGCTCATATTAGAGTTAAAGCACTCATAGACCGATTTGCAGAGTTCCTTATTGGAGCTTTTCATCTTTCTGGTATAAAATATCAAAAATATATTAATAAAAGTCAAAAACATAATTGAATTCGAAAAAGATTTATGCTATAATTTGAAGCTCTGACTTATTGAAGTTAAACGTCAAACAAGAATTACAGTTATCTAAAAGTGCGGAATAAATAACTCTCTAAGTGCAACATTCAGAAATTATTTTTTAAGATGAACCAAGCACTTTCAAGAAACGTATACAGTTCATGGGTAGAACAGTCTTAGCTATATATAAAAATTTTCCCCCAATTTTAGAGGAATTAGAGGAAAATTGCGGAAAAGCATGTCAAAATTCACATTGGGCCACTATCATCTCTGTGTTAAAACTAAGAAGTTGTTCTGCGTAATGAGAAGTGAAAGCTGTGAAACCTTCGGACGGTTGCCAAACCATTTGTTGTAGGATACTCTATAATTGGAAGAGCATGTGCAAGGAGTGATCATCTGCTGGAGTGGTACAGAAGCCAGCTTAATCGATCTTTGGATTGCTGTTAAAAGGTGATGGAGTCAAGTGTAATGTATTACTTCTTGGGCTTGGATTTCCTTAGTGCCGTTCTTACGTTGTGGTGTTTGTCCGAGTTTTGCTGTTCTTTGTCTTCATTTGTGCCTCTTTTTCTATAAAGCTCACGCCACGTCTTCGATATATGTCAAGATTTCATTAGTTGTTTTCTTGTTTGGTATGGACTCTTGCATGAGAAAACAAACGAATGGTTTACACATGGCATCAATCTGGTCTGAAAGAAAGTTGTCAAACGTAATCACACGCCTTCAGTGGTGACTTATTGGTGTTGATGGTTATCCGGGATGAGACCAACATCTGAAGCAATGCTCAACGTTTAACCTAATTAACTCTTTAAGATACATGCAGGCTTTTTACAATACTTATACTACTGAATTAAAACATTCAAATGTTACTCTGTTTACAGTCTTGAAAATTATCTAATTAATTGCCCTCTAAATGGGGGACGGGGTAAACGGCAATTTATAGATAAATAATTAGGCTAATACCCAAAGTAAAACATAAGATTAGGCAAAGATTTTTAATATGGCATTTTTACGAATGTTGCACTTTTTTGGCCCACTCTTGTTTGATGTTTTTTACCTTAAATCATTCTTTTTAAAAAGGGCTGTATCTTTTAGCGGTTCAGTTCAGTATAATTTAATAATAGAATCGAGGCAGGAAACGGGTGATTTTTAATAAAGCGACGTTATTGTGTGTTTGTTATTTACAATAGTATTCAATAATTTTTATTTCATATCCGTTCCACTTTATATATTCCGGAAAAAATCTCATATAATTGAATGAAAAATCCGGGAATATTCTGTATGATGCATGGTTAAGTTACCATTAGTTCAGCGGGCGCTTTGGTTTATGTAGTACGGAGGGTGGCATACAGGTCCTGCACTAGAAACTTTTAATATTGTTTTGTAGCCCTTGCTAACATCGTCGGTATTGATTTGTGAAAGAGAATGAGCGATGGGTTTTTACTTCTGTTGATGAATTCACCTGTGGCCGGAATCCATGTGAGAACTCTCACCAATCAGCTTATTTTCATGTTTCCATCTTGAGCGGAACTAAAGTTGAAGTTTTTCAAATCCTGGCAACTGACTGACAAATCCGGTCTTGAATGTGATGCGATTCCGCCAATTATGGTCCCATACTTGCCGCCAATACGATAGCGAAGAGTTCCATCCAGTTACTGTTTCCTGAACCTACCAATTGTGTCCACTCATGGATACAACCAGTTCCATCGTTAATGCGGCAGTAGCCCAGCAGCAGCTCTCGGTGATGCATCAGCTGTAGAATTCCATAGAAGGAAAAGAAGCTCGCCTTAAAGAGAGAAGTATGTAGCTTGATTTACGAGTTTGGGTCGTCGACCTGACCCTGCTTTGTGTAGGAAAAATAAAAAAGATTCACCGGAATTATTACCAAGAATGATCTTTGTCTTGTTATAGTAAGATTTCAAAATAAGTGAGACCGTCATAAAAGTTTTGATCTGTCCGATTACCGTGAGAGCGTACGAGGAATTCATTTTAACGTCCACGGGCTATAAAAGTTATGGTACTCATACAATATATAGTAGTTAATGTAGCTTTTAAATAACATGTTGCGACCAATACAGTATTTCACATCTATGAAAGATGGATGTTTCAATAAGTATCAGGATGAAAACACCAATTTATTTCATTAAACGTTGTATTTGAACATGACTTACGTGACATGCAAAATCCCATTGTTATCACAGCTTGAGAAAATAAATGTATTCTGATATCGATGCACACATAATACAACTAAGTTTTTATTTGGTCATTAAAAAAAAAAGGACCAACTGTATTAAGAGATTAGCGCAAATAAAGAGGATTTGACATTCCTGGCCAAAAATAGCATAAGTCCTTCAATCATTAACCCAGAGATTTGTATAACTGAATACATCAGAATCCGTAAGCGATTCTGTACAGGAAACTTTTACCATGGTCACAAATTATGTTTTGTATGGCAACAAAGGCCAGATATCGCATGGCCGTGGATTGAACCCCATATCAATATCATAACCCGTCTTTAGACTATCATGGAGTTTTCCTTCACGTAATTGAACTACTATTGTGCCACTAATTACTTTATACGGTGAAGATTTAGTACGAACCAAACAAACATAATCATTAAAACAACTCACGTTCGCAATTCAATATATGATTTGTCTGAGTTAAGAACTAAAAGGCCATCGATTTTTGCAAATGCTACTAATGAAATATTCTTCGGTTTGAATCATGCGATTGCACTTTTTCCAGTCTCGTTTACAGTTTTACGATAAATGTGATTGTAATTTACTAGTTCCTACATTTTTCGACAGCAGGACATCAGAGATACAGGTGAATAAAACGGCCTTACTTATTGTAACAGATTAGTGACTACTCTGTAGCTCCGATTTTATACGCACTGTGTCCAGCGTACACTGTATCATGTACATTCCAGTTTTTTTTTGGGCATCACAGTAGTGTAGTTCGCAGAAAAGGTTAAGCCCATAAGAATGTTTAAAAAAACCGAAGAGAAGTGAGGGGAGAGGAGACTGGAACAAGAACATCACAAACAGTGGCGGCAGCATTATATTTTTGAGGTGGAGGGAGTCCCAATGGAAAGAACGAAAATCGAAAATTTTGGGGCTCAGGGGCACCCCTGTTGAAAAAGCGCTTCTTTGCAAACGTTTTAAAAGAGATTGTGCTTTCGCTCCGCCTTGATTGACCGCCCCGTCATTAAACAACATTTTAAGCCTACTGCTTTGGTATTATGGGCGTACATGGCTGCAAGGATAGTCGAAAGGAATGAATTAGCTCAGTATGTATCCACCTATTTTAAATTACCTTGCCCGAAAATATTGGTGTGGTTTCCCTTGCAATAAACCTCGGCTTGATCATAGAGCCACAATGATTCCCACCCTGATGGCCACCTACAGAGCGGATGAGTCCTTTGTCGCTGATAAACCTATGAATTGAAAAAAAGGACCTAGCATTTAGTAACATCATATATTTTAAAACAGCTTATACCTATTGCCACATATCCACAGTGACGTGAATTCCGAACATTGGACTGTTAGCTTCTTTTTTTCTTACAGGAAGAACAATGATAGTATTTGACGCATCTTTGCCCATTTACGCCTGAAGCTCTGTGGTGGGCTCCTAAGCCCGAGGTTGCTCTGGCTTTTTTTTTTCCGCTACGATAAGCCCTACTATCTTCTCGAGGTAGGTACGGGCGACGTGCAACGCTACGTTAACGAGCTAGTGGTGCTCCAAGCTCCGGGGTTGAAGTTTCGGGGCAACATCCCTTGATATAGAAGATTTGTATGGAAATACAAATCAATCTTTGGTTTCGAGTAATTTTGAATTGTCGCAATCACCAGCAACCATTCATATGCTGTATTTGTTAGACCTTTAGTTCGACGAACTTCATCTTAATCCTTACCATGATTCGAATGCAATAATCAAATTCACCTTATCTTAATCCTTTTTTGATGATTGTTTTTACCTATTTGCCAAGACGCGTCATGAATGATATAAACAAAATACTAAAGTAAATGACATTCATTTAAATCTTTTCCCTTACCTTCTTTGCTCTGAACGGCTTGGAAATAATGGTTAAAAGGCATCGCTGAACAAAACACCTGCCGAGACCGAAGACCGTAAAATAAACGTCGCGAAACATACTGAAATCGAAGTTTCCGAAATGACTTTCCAGAATTAGCTGTGCGTCAATTACAATGAACGTGACCTATAGCTATTGCAATTGATTTTTCTTTTGTATGCAGTTTACACTAAGATGAGTAGTCAACGATTCGTGAAAAAAAGTTCAGGTGACAAAATAAAGTTGTATGGCATACGATATCTGGACATAACTTTCACTCCCTGAAAAACCTCAATCACATCTGTGGAACGACTAAACACATGATGAAAAGGTCCCCGGGAATAGAATTAATCAATGAGGTGATTTAACGTAAGCCTTGGAAATTAGCCAATCCACTGTCTCTTTCTGGAAATATCAACCGTCGGTGTGTTGCATGAGAGGAAATTCACTTCCGCTTACAAAGTGGATCTCACGTCCCGCTTTAATTCACATAGACATTAATGAGGTATTTATAGAGCTATCTATTCACTTCTCTGGGATCAACAACTTTTTTTTCCATCGAGATGGGTATAAAGTCCGAGGGGATAAAAGCCACAACATTGCAAGTTTTCCTCACATATTGAACCAACATATGATTGGCAGAATATCACTGTCATGCACAGAGTTGGGTGGATGTCTCAAGTAGCAGTACAAAGTCCTATGGTTCCGCATTTTAAGATTAAAGGACATGGTATATCTACTAGGAATTCATTTACATTTCCTAAGAATCCGCTAGATCACATGGATAACTTCTCAGTTCAGTGACATGTAATGGATGATCTATCATGGTCTTTCTTGAGAAGTACCATTATGTTGTCAATGCCCCAGATACACACAGCGTTGTGCAATGGGATGTGGTTAAAATATTTAGGAATCTATTTGATTGATTCACCTACTACCCACGATAGGTGTTCCATAATTGCTGAAGCAGATCAACAAGGACATCCTTGTGACCACTGTAGTTGACTGAAATCTTCGTTCTCTTACTCTTTTACCGAAGAAATACCTAGCCTCAGACTGTATAAATTAAAATGAACTACTAACCTTTCAAGAGCTATTTTTGGTGAATAGTGATGAACAAGGGACAGGCTTATTATTGGCATGGGGTGGGACAAATTGGCCACAGTACAGTATTGAAAGTGCACGGGTGTAAGGCTGGTTTCCAAACCCAGGCATTCAGTGACAGGAACTGCAAAAAATAGGGGTGTGTGGGGTGTATTTCAAATTAAAAGTTGATGCAGGAGTATGGTTGATGCCTGTCATAATCCTCTCTAATATGAAGGATTTTCCTTTGATCTCAAGTATTTACACTAACGTTTAAATACTAACACATCCCCTCGCTAAGCGATGGTTTTCTTTTTAAAAGACTATTCCTGTTGAGATCTAACCTGGCAGAAGAAATAAATTAGTTAATCACACATTCCAAAGAGACCTAACGGTGTATTTGATACTGGAACTGATACTTGTTATAATTTTTTATTTGAACGATAACACGATATATCATTGTCATGAAATCTGAAGATCCAAAAGCCTGCTATAAAACACAATGTGTCTTAATGTACATTCAATTTGTCCAAGTCAATTCTTTTAGGTAACAGTCAGTTCCCTATAGCCCATTTGAAGGTTCAATCATCTATAGGCCATGATGCCAAAGCGAAAAAGCATGCTCGGATAAGGACCACGTTGGCGGCACCCCTGGCAAGTACATAATTTCCTTCCGAAATAATTTTCCTAAAATTATAGAAATCCAGTTTCTACGTGTGTTCTCATTACTTATACGGATGAAGATTTAGTACATACAACAACATAATCATAAAACAACTCAAAGTTTTCGCTGATATTTCAATAAATGATGTGTATGAGTTTAAGAACTAAAAGGCAATTATTTTGAAATGCTACTATGAAATATTCGGTCGGTTTGAATCATGTGATGATACCTTCTACCATCTCGGTTAAAGATTTTACGATAATATGTGATTGTCATTATAGTTCTAATTTGCGACCTAGCAGGACATCAGATATACAGGTGAAAAACGGCGTTATTATGTACCAGATTAGACTACTCGAGTCGATTGATAGCACTGTGCCAGCGTCGTCGTATCTGTAATCATGTAAACTTCCGTAGTTGTGGGCAATCAAAGGAGTTAGGTCGCAGAAAGGTTTAAGCCCATAAGAAATGTTAAAAAACGAAGAGAAGGTGAGGGGAGAGGCGAACGAACAAGAACTATCAACAGACAGTGGCCGGCAGATTATATTTTTGAGGTGGGAGGGATCAAAGGAGAACGAAAATCGAAAATTTTGGGGGCTCAGGGGGGAACCCTGTGAAAATCGGCTTATTGAAAAGTTTTTAAAAGAGTATTGTGCTTTCGCTCCGACCTGACCGCCCCTGTCTCATTAACACATTTTAAGCCGAACTGCTTTGGTATTATGCGGCGCGTACATGGCTTGCAAGGATAGTCGAAAGGAATAATTAGCTCAGTATGATCACCTATTTTAATTTAACCTTGCCGAAAATATGGTGTGTTTCCTCTTGGCAATAAACCTGGCTCGATCATAGAGCCACAAATGATTCCCACCCTGTGGCCACCTACAGGCGGATGATCCTTTGTCGCTGTAACCTATGAATTGAAAAAAAGGGACCACGAGCATTTAGTAACAGCATATATTTAAAACAGTCGTATGACCTATTGCACGATCCACAAAGTGACGCTGATATTCGAACAGTTTGGAATCTGTTAGCTTCTTTTCTTAAAATTAAGAACAAATGAATAGTATTTGGTACGCATCTTTGCCCCATTTTAAGAATCTGAAGCTCTGTGTGCTCTAGCCGAGGTTGCCTCTGGCTTTTTCTGCTACGATAGACCCTACTATCTTTCGAGTAGGTACGGACGACGTGCAAACGCTACGTTAACGAGCTAGTGTGCCTCCAGCTCGGGGGGTTGGAAAGTTTCGGGGCACAACCTTGAATTATAGAAGATTGTATGGAAATACAAATCAATCTTGGTTTACGAGTAATTGAATTGTCCAATCTACAGCAATCATTCATATGCTGTATTTTAAGACTTAGTTCGACGAACTCAATCTTAATTCATACCAAAATGATCGCAATGCAATTCTCAATTCACCTTCTTGATCTTTTGATGATTGTTTTTACCAGTTGCACAAGACGGTCGAATGATATAAACAAATACTAAAGTTACAATAGGACATCATTTTAAATCTTTTCCCTTACCTTCTTGCTGCTGAACCGGCTTGGAATAATGGAAAGATCGATGCTGAAACAAAACACCGGCCGAGACAGACCTTAAAATAAGACGTCCGCGAAACATATGAAATTCGAAGTTTCGAGAGAATGGACTTCCAGAAGAGCTGTGCGTCACTTAAAGGAAGGACCTAGGTAGTATTGCAATTGATTTCTTTTTGTAGCAAGTTTACACTAAATATGAGATTCAAACAGATTCGTGAAAAAAGTTCAGGTTTGATGACAAAAGTAATAGTTGTATGGCAGACGAGATCTGGACATAACGTTCACTCACTGCAAAACAATCTACATATGTGAAAAGACTAACACATGATGAACAAGTTCCAGGGCAATAGGAATTAAGCAATGAGGGATTACGTAAGCCTGGGAATTAGCCAATCACGGCTCTTCTGGAATATCATACCGGGTCGGGGTTTCTGTGTTGCATGAGAGGAAATTCACTTCCGCTTACAAAGTGGATCTCAAGGCAACGCTATATTCACATAAATTAATGAGGTGTATTTATAGAGCTATCTATTCAACGTCTTATGGGATCAACTTTTTTTCTCGAATATGGGTTATAAAGGGTCAGAGTGGATAAACTGCCACAACATTGCAAGTTCCCCTAACCTTATTTGAACCAAGCAAATGATTGGCAGAATATCACTGTCTCATGCACAGTGTTGGGTGGTTGTCTCAAGTAGCAGTACAAAGTCCTCTGGTTCCCAATATTTTAAGGAATTAAGGACATGGTATATACCTACTAGTGAAATTTCATTTACACTTTCCTAAGCCGCTAGATCACAGTGGATAACTTCTCAGTTCAGTGACATGTAATGGATGATATGACCCAAGGTTTTGAGAGTACCATTTATGTGTACAATGACCGATAATAAACACCAGCGTTGCTGCAATGGGTGTGGTTAAAATATTTAGGATATATTTGATTGATTCATCAACTCCCCACAATGTCCAGTATGTGAAAACAGCTCATAACAAGAAATCCTTGTGACCAACTGTAGTGGACTGAAATGCTCGTTCTCTTTACTCTTTTACGAAGAAGAAATAACCTAGCTCAGACTGGAAAAGTAAAATGATAAAATACTTAACACTTTCAAGAGATATTTTGTGAAGAGTGATGAACAGGGGGGACAGGCTAGTGCTATTGAAATTGTGGACAAATTGGCCAAAGTACAGTTATGAAAGTGCCCGGGTTGTAAGGGCTGGTTTCCAAAAACCCAGGGCATTCAGTGACAGGGAGCAAAAATAGGGGTGTGTGTGTAGGTATTTCAAAATTAAAGGTTGATTGAGGAGTATGGTTGATGCCTGTCATAACTCCCTAATATCGAGAGGATTTCCTTTGTCTAAATAGTATTACACTAACATGTAGAAGTACTAAACATCCTCGCCTAAGCGATGGTTGTCTTCTTAAAGGACTATTCCTGTTGAGATCTAAACCTCGAAGGGAAGATAAATGAGTTTAGCCACACATTCCCAAAGAGACTGACGGTGTATTGCTACTGGAACTGATATTTTATTGCAACGGGTTAACCTATATATAGAATTGTCATGAAAATCTGAGATCCAAAAGCCTGCTATAAAAAACACAAATGTGTCGGTAATGTACATTTAAATGGTAAGGTCAAATTTTAGGTAAACAGTCAGTTCCCTATAGCCCATTTGAAGGGTCAAATAAGCTATAGGCCATGAGGGCCAAGCGAAAAAAGATGCTCGGATAAGGACCACGGTGGCGCACCCCTGGAAGTACATAAGTCTTCCGAAATAAATTTCCTAAAATTAAGAATTCAAGTTCTACGTGGGTTATCGCACTTCTAGTATCTGCACATTCTCGAGAAAATGAATTAAATGTCATCTCACAATTTATGCCCTGAATATCAGTGACGAGTGTATGTACAACACGATTGTCATGGACTCCAGCAATAATGGGGGATATTGATAAATAAATCCGCTCGGTATGTAGAGACCAAACACTTCACAGATTCCTTTTTCACTGGAACTGCAGAGCCATTGTTATTATGCATGCAACTGAAAAAAAGGATGCAGGGTGTTATACCACACCCCATTTATGATAAGTATTTTTAATGATGCGTGAACACCAAATTATCTGTCTTTTCACGAAAAATATAGTTAGAGTCTCTATGGCGTGTTCAATTCGGGACCCAATGTTTCACCTTTATCGAAAGGTGTAAACGGAAGTTGAACAAAGCTCATGAGAAAAAATTGTTTGGCAAACCTGTGACCTAAACATCTAGCAGTAACCAACCCGTACGTGACCGCGTATAACACCATTTCTATGCAATTTATTGGCTTCATAGCGAAATCGAAAATCATTCACCATATGAATGCAGGTTGTGAACCCGGTGCCGAACAAAACTTTAATTGATAGACAAGGGGTCCAATATTATGATTAAGTTATGGGGTGTTGGTTCTTCACCCGAGATGTGAGGTCATAGCTGGCCAATCAAACTTCTTTCAGGAGTTTTGCTCATCTTCGTTCTTTTTGAATAAATGATTGACATGTGAAATATACGATCAAAGTAGTAAACTCCCAAGCAGAAGTTGAGGTTATTTTCTTCTTGAATGAGGCTGTAGCTCAATCTAAACCGGGCGGTGTGAAAAACAATTCAAAAGGCCTTTTAACGTCATCGAAAATAAGATGGTTTTGCCAGTCCCGAGAATCTGAAGTCCGTTGTCCTATTTCATCCTGATTCATAACGGGACGGATTTACTTATCAATACGTAGGAACGCCAACGATGCATATAGCCGTTAAAAGGTCACTTTTTTTAAGGGTTCGAACTTTGGTAAGCGACATGAGCACTCGTGGGTACGAGAATCGATATTTTTCGCGCGGTTAGTTTGCATAGCAATTTCTTTAAAAAAATTTTGGAATTAAGTTAACAATGAGAGGACCAATTATTCTCACAGACTGCAGAATAAGTCTTAAATCTGTATATTTTGTTTATAAATTACAAATTTTCAATCGGATTTCTACAGAGTCGATGATAAGGGCAAATTTAGTCATCTCATGATGTCGAATTCCAGCAGAAGTTGCAATGTTACATTTCAAAGTATTTCCTGCGACTGTGCACTTCTCCCATGAATGACTCTTTCGCATGCTGAATGCTGGGGATTTTTACAAATCTGGTATATTTCATCTTCGGATCGGATTCCGCTGGTACTGACGTTACTGTTAGAAACTTCCGTTTGCAAACGTTGCAACTGTAGTGACAGATAGATCCAACTATAGATCAACTCTCTCCTCTAGCGTTTCTTCATCTCTCCTATACACTGTTCGATACCACCCACTTGTTGAGAGTCCGTTACCAACCTTCTATGCGCGCTTATTCCCAACCTTTACATGTAGCATGGTCCTCCCCCCGCCACGCCACCGATCACTCCCCTACGCCTCGCAGCTTTGTCTGATTGTGTTTATTTTTTATTCTAAATAAGAGTCTTCCAACTGACTAGTAGGCGTCTGTGGAACTTTGATATTCGGGTTTAATTATGTTTTAAAACCAAAAAATATTGTCTGTACCGGATTTTAGAAGTTTTTCCCTGTTGAACCGGTTTGGGTGGTATAACCGGCCACCCCCTTTCGCAACCCAAAAGTGTCCTAACATTGTCATTTGATTTTCTTGGGCCTGTCGGCACCTTCAGAATGATGAGTTCAGCTCCACCAGGAGAGAAGAGACTCCCCTGTAGCACGCACTAAACCTCACGGAGGGTCGGGGTTTCCTCCGTCGTCCCTGTCTTGTGTTTGACATATGGCCCGACTTTCCAACAGCGCCGCCACCGGTTTCCCTTTGGCCCTCTCTATGCAGGAGTAGTGAGTTAGTGATTCGTTGTTTGTACCTGTATTCCCCTCACCCTGTAATCCATTACGCATTCAACCAGCGGGACTTGGAAGTGACTTTGTCTTGGTCTGATGTGACATAATACCGGAGTGTTTACGGGTTCGAGTACGGACAGGGGATACTTCTTTTTCACACCTCGTCGCAGGGCCAGGCTACAGGAAGATTTAATATTAAGTTATACTCTTATCTTTTATATCAATTTAATATTTTCTGATCTCATTTGGGTGGGGGCCTGAGGAGTAGGCGGATTTTGCGCGGGGCCTTTTCCCTTTCCCATAAGCAGGTTACGCCACTGCAGACTGAGCGACCGTAACCCCCCAGTTATTCCTTCATGTACCATCTGCACCGAAATAATCAATAAGCACATGTATAGAGTTGAAAGGTGGATAGTCAATTGCATTTTCTTTCATCAAGTATTACACCAAGGATACACCAAGTACCACAACTGCCGTAGCATCATTCAGTCATAATGCTTTTTCTTATCTTTTAGAGTTGCATTTGTCTGTCTGAAAACGATACGTTCCCAATTAAAATTACTAACAACTTAACCATCTGAACAGGATTGTTTATGATGGGACAAAATAAGTCCATTTTGAACTTTGAGTTTTTGCCAATTTTTTGATTCTTGAAATTTGGAACATGTGATAACTCTTGTCATGTGTCGCACATAAAAAGTTGAGAAGAGGGTATAGAAAAGGAGATGTTTGTGTTATGTAAATGGTGGTTGTGGTTGTTGTATGATGCATGCATGTGTTGTGTACAGATGTTTTGACGTGGGAATAAAGTGCACATAACAATAGGCCTACTCAGTGTTCTGCCTGTTGATGGGGGGGGATTGGCAGGGTATTAATTCGTCTGGTCATGCGGGACCTTGGGCATGGTTACAATGAAATTAAAATACTGCCAATTAGTAGTAACACCACAGCTCATAGTGGGCGGGGGCGGGGAGGGGAGGGTAGACAGATTGGCTTGATTTGGGCAATTGGCGGATACAAAACGGGAATTTGTGGAACTGTTACATGCATTTACTATAGGCAGTCTCTGGGTCAGTTATATAACAAAATCTCCCTTTAAACCTTAGTCGATACATCTAGTATTTGGAATAAATTATTGATCAAAATCTTTGGGGTTAGTGGATTAAACCCGAAACTCACATATGGGCAGTTTTCCACACATGACAGTGTTCCCAAAGACTAGCACCCGGAAGTTGATGGGCGCGTTTTGAAATTCGCTGTGTTGCTCGTTAGCGTTTGGCATTGTCCTACCCATTGTGAGTCTATTCACATCAACCACAAGGGGGCCGCACCACCTAAATAGTTCCTGGGCAAAAATACCGTAATCTACGTACTACTTTTTAGTTTTTTAAAAACAAGCGCCAACATGCTTTTAGGCACAGAATTCTAGATCTGTGGTTTTAGGGAATATCTAGGTCACATTTTGGATTAGAAAGTAAAAAATAGTGTCAATTGAAAGCTGTGATTTATGCATTGATATATATAGGAAAAAGCGGCAATTTTTTTTGTTACAAACCAAAATCGTAGAGAACTACAGCCTTTTCGAAGTGAGTATCGATGAGTGTGTTCATTGAGATTTTGGCCCGAACGTATGCTCCAGGAGCCATTGGTCCAGGAGCTAATATACTCAGGAGACAGAAATCACTTTGATGAGCGAGTACTTCCTGGGTGTAAAAGGGGCGCGATATCAGCGCATAAGGCGTGTGGTCGGACGGGTGACCCAGCAACAGCAGATCATTTTGGTGGCCAATCAGAGTGCAAGTGCAATTTTTTTCCGCAGTTAGTAAATACGCAGAGAAACCAGGAAGTACGCGCCCGTCAAAGGGCTTCTGTCCCCGACTCTAATGTTTCCTGGAGCAAAAAATATGGAAAATTTTAATTTGTCAAATTTTATGTTCCTGGAGCATATTGGAATGTACAGTGCTCCAGGAGCAAATGCAAATGTGGTCCTGTAGCAGTGGAGAACTGTTTTGTCAAGTACTTGCATACTCCCGGAGCATGCATGTGCATTCAAATTTGGGATAGGGAATATTTTCTCAAGATTATACATGTTCCAGGACCCTTATCTCCGTACTTATTTCCCTAGAGCATAATGTCGGGTCCAAATTCTAGACTGGCAAACAGTGTTGCAATAAACTGCAAGACTGTCCAAAAGCTGCGGATTACCTTGAAAGTGCAAGTCAGTGAACGTTGAAGATTTGAAAGGTTAAAACTAAATAGTCATTGAAAAAATGGGGGGCATGCAGTACTAACACACCCGTCCAATTGCCAATTTGATGAACAATCGCATGGACTTTGAAGCTGAGGCACCACTAAGCAAGATACTTCTGCACTCTTATCATGTGGTTTATTCCGGTCAAGGGCTGCAGAATTCGTAGGGAGGGCCATATGGCACTCTTTCCGAATTTAAAAGGGATTGCATGTGGGGAGGAGGTGGCGTTCCTCCTGATTTTGGCAATATCTTGTTTGCCTGCCGTACGTCACGGGTTGACCAGCTACCCGTGGCTTTATTCCGTATGGCGTTTACGACCGCTTATTTCGCCTCAGTGAGTTTTGAGGTGGTCAATGACGTATATGGGTGGCAAAATAAGACATTCCCGTGAGTTTGGTCCCTTCAGCATGCTCAGTCGGCCTATAGTCGTAAGATTCACTATATGTTAAATATAGACTACGCTGCTTTAAAAAAAATTCCAAAATTATCACTATCACCCAACGACCCCCATATCTTTTGAAAAAAAGATAAATTATTTACTGAGAAGACCTCACTTTCATGACTTTAGACGATTTGTAAATTTGAAGGTTTCAAACAAAGCCCCATTTTGCGGTGAAATTTTAAAATTGCTGCCCAAATAATCCTAGATGTCTTTGTGGAAGATTTGGAAAAGAATTTAGTATTGGGCTGCCACCACCCTGTGAATCGGCAGCCTCACAGAGATCAACTGCAGTTGAAAGGATTGTGCGGCAGAATACTGGAATTCAGGCGAAATTAATTATAGAAGTAATATAGTACGGAGGTCTCACAGCCGGCTACAACGGTAAGGAATAGGCACTCAATTTAGTTGACTGCTCACGCAACATTGGTTTCACGCTTTATTGCGTTATCGCTATGGTGCCCGGACTATGGCTCCGCGACTATAGTTGCTTTCGACACCTCTCACCCCAAAGACCATATTTGCACATTCTCGGTCACCAAATACCCCATGATGTGAAAGCGTCAGCCTTATACACCCATACGTCCGTTTCATACGCTAGGTTGTCGTCCCAGGATAATTTTGCCAGTCTACAACTTCCTACACCTCCAGAATGGGCCCAAATTAAGCTCCAGAGTCCATAGTACTTCCGAAAAACCCTTCTTTTGCTAAAACTTTCAATCACAAGTCCCAAGTCTGGGCGCTTCACACAGCACACCCCTACCCAAAACCAAAGTTTGAAGTTACCCCCCCCCCCCCCCAGGTGTGTGTGGCCGACAAGTACTTAGTGGCTGTTTCAAACCTGCTGACTTTATGACCATTTTGAGATTTCAATAATTTCAGTATTTTTTTAATGCCAAATAACGTGGTCAAGATCTAAGTTAGTGCTAGCAATGGGGTTCACCAATGTCCTATCCATCAAATAAGCAATTTCTAGGCAGCCTTCACACGTCACCATCAATTTTGCAGCTTGGTATTAACTCGTCTCAACTCCATGGCACAGTTCAAAAGCTGCAACTCAACTACTGTAATTTTAAAATATTAACTCTGCGGTTCTAGGTATGATCCATGATACCCAGAATGCAAAAAGGTCAGATTCATGATCATACAGCTACACAAGGAGGTCGTTGTACCGGTGCCCCTGGAAAATTGCACTCATATTGTAGGCTGAATTGCAACAATCTAGCAATCAAGGTTCCAGATAAACAAAAACCAAATTGTTATTTATGGAGGTGACCTCTGACATGTGGTTTGCATTACAGTTCACATACAAGTGGGATAGAGGAAACCTAAATGACAATTTCAAATTGCTTCTCTTTGTAGTATGCTTTCATTTTGGTATGCAACACGTCCTTCCTAAAACTCAACACATTTCAGGCAGAGAGCGAAATCCCAATACATTCACTTATTTTGGCTCCAAACCAGGGGAAAGGGGGGGGGGTAAGTGGATCCTAATGAATCATGTACAAACACCCCTTATTCAACAACATGGGGGGATAGACTTGGGACTTATTTCATTTTTTCCAGAAAAAAAATCGATTGAAACATTTTCAAACCACAATCATAACCACAACACGAATCACAAAAGCTTTTTTTGAAACTCAATAATTTCATCTTCTTTTACTTCAATTGGTGGTAGCAGAAAATGGACAAAATTAAGTCCATTTTGAAAAAAATCCATGTTACCTATTTTTTCCTCTGAAAGTTTCCAAGAGTCACAAAATTTTAAGCTCGGTTTTCTTCTAGCGTCAACACATTTCTACACGAGGTTCGTATCTACTTGCGTCAGGCTTGCGTGTAATTGTCACGCATGCAAACACCTTTCAGGCCGAAAACGTTTGACATTGCCATAATTCCACGACTTTTTTCAGACCACATAATGTAATCAGGATCTATCTCTGTAGCATTTTTCGTTGATGGCTTAAAATTTCATGGCCTAAATATGTTTCTTTTTTTGTCGTTCGTGACCTTGACTTTCGCCCATGTTGGTACGTATTTTCGACGTGTTGTAGCTTAATTTTCTCGCACGAAAATGCACATAATTTCTACCAATTTCTACTGCGAATCAAAGTTTAGTATCTTATATGTGTGTGGGTGGTGAGTTACATAAATTGAACCGAAAATTTAATATAATTTCGATATTTAAATTTCTAATGAAGACTCGCACTCGCAAATTGAGCGCTTGGATTAAAATTTTGTGGTCGTCATATCGGGGGTCACGTCCTGTAAAAAAATACCGGAACTAATGCCACTGGCGTTCATTACTGAATAGCACCATTATTGCTGGAGTCATGGATCGGTGTACATCACTGGTCAATGATGTTCAGGGGAAAAAGGAGGGATGACATTTAAGGTGTTTGACGTGGGATTGGTACGCGCAAGCTGCTTTACAACCTTCAGTATTCCGTTTATAGAGCCCAGTATGGACAATGGAAGAATTTTAGTTTTGAGCTGCGAAGGTATCATGCGCAGATAACCGCGAATAACGTGCGCTGTTGCGTTATGACAAATCGCACATTCTCTACCGCCTGCGTTCCTCTTTGACTGCATGCCGAATGTGGAGCGGATTGTTCTTGCCGCCCAACAAGGCGACCAATTTGAGAAAAAAAAAGTGTCAAAGTTCAGTGGTTTGGCGTTGGTAATGGAACAAAGTGAGCACTGGTGACCCTATTTGGTATTTCAAAATTTGAAGAACGACATGGGACCTCAACATATTATGAAATTACAAAATTGTTCGAAGAGTGTTTATTGTATGACAACCATACCTCTTTTAGTTGGCTATAGCTCAAAAACAAAGTCGGTTTGACCCACATTTTTATTTCAGATTCTTAATCAGCCATATATGTGAATTCTACTAAAGAAAATTTTATCGAGTAGATCACTAAACACTCACACCCCTTCAATTCATTTTCACGAAAATGGCACTAATAGAAGTGGAGAAAGAACACGCGTAGAACTGATTTGATAATTTTAGACAATTTATATTAGCAAAATTATGTACTGGTTAGGGGTGCGTCACCGTTGTAAACGTTCTATGTGTGAGATCTTGCCCGCCAGCCTACTAGGCTTATCCGCGTATATCTTTATGTATAATGCAGGATGGCAAAACTTTGACTTCCTACACAAAATAAGCTCAGACGACATAATAATTTTGACATCAAGAGCTTCGTTGAGTTAGTTATTTGCTTAGATCAGCCTGAGATGCCTGAGATAGTTTGGCGGTTCGCCATGTGATCCGGTAAATCGGTTCTAAATGTGGGGTTCCCTGTACATATCTACAAAATGATCTCAAAATGCTGATGCTGATAGTCAGAGAATTAGCGTTGTTCGTAGTGTGCGTTCTCATATCCAAAGGCATTATGATTATTTTATTGGGCCGAGCTGTGTGAAAAGTTAAAGAAAGAAAAAGCTTTGTTTTTGAGACATTTTACCAAGAAATGAAGGTTCGATACTGACGTTGTTGGAACCGGAGATCACATGAGGTCATGTAAAAAACAAATATGATAAGCACAACGGCAGTACAGTAATTGATCCTATGTTGACCTGAATTTAATGTTATAATTTGCCCACTGTACTATATAAGGGGGGTCGGGTGAGTTGTGGCTAAAAAGTTATGGTTAAAATTGAACATTTTTCGGAAATAGTGACAATGTGTTATATTCCTGATTAGAAATATGTTTGGAAAACTGTTCTCAAACAAAAGTTACCAATATAACAATACTATTCTTGATTAGGGGGTTTGCAATTAGCAATAGGTAAGTATAGATTATGAAATATTTTTGGAATTTCTGTGTCAATACCTTTCACCAATCATCTTTTCAAAATGAATCTGTATTATTCTATAGAATTATCTTAGAAAACAGCTCTGGGGGTTTGGTTATGAAATACGCGGCATGGGTAACAGTCGTTACGTCAAAATGAAACTACTTAGGGATGTATTTGAAAGGAGTCTACGTCTAGACCTGGGTTTAAACCAGGGGTAAGCCTACATGAGGGGCCTTTTTTTTTCCTTTAACCCGAATTCATGTGAAAGTTGACATGTAACGGATGAGCACGGCACCACCCATGAGGATCTTCTCACCCGTTTTACAGCATATTTTTACAATATGTTGGAGGGGGGGGGAAAAGGTCCACTCAGGTAGGACTAACCTGGTTGGAACCCAGGTCTAAAGTTAGACTACTTTCAGAATACAGCCTAGTTATTTGCATAGGCTTAGGGAATATGACTACTCTGGGTGTAAAGAAACTTCAGGATCACTTCAGAATGTGATATTTGTAGATAATAATATCATGCATATCGCTATTAGCACTTTGAGGTCGTCACCATGCTCAAAACGATCTTTGGTCTCGTGTTACACATAGAATACGCGACTTTTTATTATGTGGCGCCAATGAGACCGGGGCAATGAGATCGATCTCAAAAAAAGTCTTGGCGCTTGCAAAAATAAAGCCATACGTTTGGTACTTTTCATTTCGTACGCGACCGTCGAAACAAGAGTTCGTCACCTTTTCCTTTTTTTTGAGTACTCCTCTTTTTTACTGAGTACAGTCTGTTTGAGTACACCTCTTTTTCAGGGCTGCCAGTCAAAGAACGTAGTAAATTTGATTCCTCCTTTATGTATTAGTTAAATCTATTTAATGATTATGATCCATATTACCTCACTGATGATCTCAAGAATAATGCATCTTTTAAGCGTAACCTCCGGTTTCTGATCCATCACAAGCAAAGTTTTATGCGTTAGCGCGGAGATAGCAGACATATTTCCGACAGAAACATCTCAAGACAAAAGGTGTTTTGATTGATGAAACCTGTAGACAATTTCTGAGAGGGACCCCTTGAAACGGCATTCTTAAGGCGCTTGTGACCAAATGGTGCCTAAAGGAAGGGGTCTATTTACAAAGATTACACAGGTGTCAAATTTTAAATTGATCCAATCTGTAAAAGGTTAAAAAATGTGATTGTTAACCATAAGGATTCCCAAAAGGTTATAGTTGGGTACTATCTACAGCCTAAAGTTTAGAGTTATAGACTCTAAAACAGCAAAAAATCAATGCAAAGCGGTTCTCGAACCCAAATGTGTCGCATGCTTCGCGGATCCATGTTGACTGCACCCTCCAAGTTTATGACCATACAACCAATTCAAGTGATTTGACCTGAATGACCCCAGATGACCTGGAAAGACTTGAACATTGTGGTATCATATTTGATACACCCATCAGCGTTTCATTTACTATATAATTGTGTAGTGATTTGACCTTGGATGGACTCCGTATGGACGTTTTGAAAAATG
Source organism: Ophioderma brevispina (assembly GCA_023653785.1). Lineage (NCBI taxonomy): Eukaryota > Metazoa > Echinodermata > Ophiuroidea > Amphilepidida > Ophiodermatidae > Ophioderma > Ophioderma brevispina. The sequence goes on from JAMKCH010014223.1 coordinate 83,484, forward strand.
ATTTCAAAAACTTTTGGACTGAACGTGACACCACACACACACACCACACACGCACACACACCAATTTTAATCATTCCTACAACTTGTTAGTGATTTGACCTTGAATGGTCCGGCGTGACCTTGAAATGATCTTTAAAATTTTGGCAATGAATGTGAACCACACTAAGATAAAATAAACATATTTTAGCCAAACACTACATTGTGCTTGTAACTTTATTTATGCTCTTTTACACCATTACAGTTAATTCAGAAAGTCATTTAGGATCATCATGTATGATGAAATAAGTATTGTTTGCTTCTGAGGAAGTACTAGTTCAATCATGGACAATGATGGGGAATTCCTCTAGTGCTATAGTCGATATGCCAATATGGTTAACAGTCAGATACATTCTAGAAAAACTACTATAAAAGACTTAGGTTTTTCCATGGTATGGGCAAGTTCAGATTGAAACATAATAGGTAGTTTCAAAATGCTGTCATTAATGTTTTTTTTTTTGGGGGAAGGGAATCCAAAATAATAAGTTAGGTATGTAATGCCTATGGTGATGTGGAGAAAAAAAATAGCGATGAATTATGAGAATATAAAGCTATGATTTGGGGGGAAACGGTACTATCTTTACGACGAATTGAAACCAAAGCAGGATTCCATTATTTGAAGTAGAAGAAACGAGGCCGGAGCTCCAACTGTGGAAATAAAAGAATTATTCTCTTGTGGGTCATATAAAGTGGACATTTTCGACAGGAGCTTGTGGAATATTGGCAATCTTGATTGAATGAACGGCTTGAAGTATTGATTGTTGTCGAGGGACCCTTTAATACCACCGTCTTGTTTGCTGCGATAACATTATTCTTCAGGGCTCCTCCAAAATAAGAGATTAAGTATTTTATGAGGAAGATTCCCACGGATTTAATATCGTGGAATATTAGGCTAGGGTAGTGCCATTTTACACTTTCGGGCGAAGACAGTATCATAGTTCACCTGCAATGTCTCTTAATATTGGACCCAAAAAGTCGCCATTTCAGGAGTGGACAAAGTATAATATGTATTATAGGTACATTCTTGAGCATATTGATATTATTGCAATGGAATGATTATTATTGCCATGTAATTTTGAAACAGTATAAAGAGGTAATATCAAAAATCAGATATTTGTACACAAGGCTCATTTGTTGTTGTTTAAAGGCACGTCGGACTTCCTTTCAACGTGCTTGATACAGTAATAGATGTAATAATTGATTCTCCGCCATTTATTAATCTCCGCATGTAACCGAGTGTCCCCTTCTTTATCAAAATAATAATAACAGGTGCCATTTAGAGAACTAATGCATATGCATCAACAGTACAGGTGTAGGGAATACAGTGTCCGGTGAATGAGTGTCCCATACCACCCATCTAGCTATTGTACGTTCTCTATTGTTCTCCTGGAATTTTGTTACTTGTCATTTGTTTCAGCACTGTACACAAAATGGCCGCGTCTACAAAGGTCACGGTTTATCCTTGACGTTAACTGGTTAGCGAGGGACCTCTCTCACTTAGTTTCTTTACACAATTCTGAGAGTCGTCCATGGACGTGTTCCTAGGCTTGCAACTGCACGTAATTTATACTGATATACTGTGGAACTTTAGACGAGGCTTTTGGGACAGTGCTAAAAAATTGATGCGTGCAGCACACAATAGAGAACACCCAAGAGACAGATAACCGATGTGTCTCTACCATTGGAGCGCTCAGATCATGAGCACCGAATACAACTATCACCATGTAAGATTTGGACAAACATAAGAGAATCAGCATTTAATTAAAAAAAATCTAAAAATATATGACATTTATTTTCTAATGAAAGAAATCACTGAGTATGTCTTTACTTATTATAAGATTCAACACTATAAGATTATGACGATAAGAAACGCCAAGAAAACAAATGCAATGTTAGAACCATCCCAGCACAGAATAGGAACCAAAGAAACTGGGCCTAAATTTCCGACCATTTGATTATCACCCCTTTTTATATACAACAATACAAGACCATTTTCCTGAACATCCATTGGGCCGATTATGTGCTCTATTAGAGTTGTTAAATCTCTTTAGCCCTATTTTCAGAATTCAGAAGTCTTTAGTTTTGATTATATTTTAAAGATCAACAAACTGTACCACCTGCACAGTCGAGCCCTTTCTTTGTATAATTAAGTTCTGACTTATTGAAGTTAACGTTCAAACCAGAATATACTCTAAAAGTGCTGAGATAATGAATGAGTACATTTATGTTGCATTTTTCCTTGTTTTATATATAATAATATAATATTCATTCTTTTGAAAAACAAAAATATGTTATCTTCTTGATTTTCGGCGGTTTCAGTAAGATACGTTTTTTTCTAAATAATATAAAAACAGTAACAAGGTTTTTTCATGGAACGTTTTTTTCAGTGCGTTTATGCTATTATCTGATTTCTTAAAGTTTGATTTAATACCCGTCCATGTTATATGACCCGGAAAAACAATCATCCGAAAAAGTATTGCAAAATGTGTCATTCGTTCCCGCTTTCACATTGGTTTGACGTAATATAGAGGTTCGTTACCAATTCACGTCTAAAACTTTCTTGTAGCTGCATGTCAAAAACCTTGGTGTCAGTTTTGTGAAAAGACGGGCAGCGGCTTGGACGTTCCATCTGGTGAGAATGTCCTGTGGCTGAACTATGTTGACACGAACACACTCCACAAGCTATCAGCTATTTCTTAAGGTTACATTTGGGAGGATTCAAAGTCAGTTGGTTTCACATCCAGCAATGACTACAATCCGTCTTGATATGACATGCGATTCGACCAATATGGTCCCACAACCTTGTGCCGCCAATACGATAGCGAAAAAGGATCCATCAAGCTGCTGCGTGATCGATTGCGACCATTTATGAATAAAAACCATTCTTTATGTTATGCAGTATGCCAGCAGCAGCTTAGGTGATGCATCAGGTAGCCTTCCATATGAGACAAAGAAGCACGACTTAACGGAATAGAAGATGTAGTGATCTCGAGTTTGGGTTGTCCTGATACATGCTTGGGAAGGAAAAAATAATCATTGCATTTTTAACAAGAACGATCTAGTTGTGTTGGTTGATATTTCAATAAACACTGATTTGTCTTAGTTTAAAAACATAAAAGGAAAGGTTATACATTTAAACATGTACTAGGAGTATGCAGTCGGTTTGCATCGCGTACTGACCGCTCCCCGTCTCGGCAGGGATTTGTCGATATGCCTTGAAATTAAGTAGATATTTTCCTACACTTCTGATAGCGTACATCAGAGTTTCAGGCCGGGATATGGATGGACCGGTGAATAAGACGACTTAATCAAAGTAATAAGAATATATAACATTCTGTCTTTAAAGCAATCAAAGTAGTTACGCCAATAAGAAATATTAAACACAAAACAGGAGAAAGTGGGAGGAAATAAGCGAAAAGTGAGAGGAGAGAAGGGTAGACGAGACGCGCTTGAGAAGGACGAGAGACGAGCACGAAGACAGAGGGCGAAGAAGAGTGGGTGGCTAAAAAGGGAGACAGGACGAGCGAATGAGGGGCTCTTGACGCAGTTGTGCGCTAAATTCGCCCTTATTTGCCCCATTCTCATGTTGTTCTGCCTCACTCGACAGTATCTGTTTTGGTTCTATGACCCATACTTGGGTTGCAAAAAATGGTCGAAGGAATTAATAAAATTAGCAGATACCTATTACCTTGCCGAAAATGTTGATGCGTTTTTCATTTGCAATTGCCTCAGCTTTAGCGAGGATCACAATGATTTCCAATCTGATGGCCACCTACAGAACGGATGCGTATCTGTTGCTGATAACACAACTCGGTTTGACCTATGAATTGAAAAAGTACAATAGCATTCAGTAATTATCGGTAATTATATTTGTAAAATAGTTTTATACCTATTGATACAGATCCACAAGTGGACCGTGATATTCGAACAGTTGAATTTTCTAAAATTCAGAACAATGATAGTATTTGACGCATCTTTGCCCAGTGGCTCAAAGCCACGGGGTGAGAAAGTTTGGGGCACACCCCTCCAATTATATGGAAATACAAATCAATCTTTGGTTTACGAGTAGTTTGAATTGTCCATCTACAAAATCATCATATGCTGTTTTATTTTAGACGTTACTAGTTCGACGAACTTCAATCTTAATCTTACCAAAATCATCGCAATGCAATATCAATTCACCTCTATCTTTCTTTTTGATGATTTGTTTTTACCTGTGGCAAGACGCATCATTGAATGAAAACAAAATACTAAAGTTGCCAACTAGGACATCTTCATTTAAATATGTAGCGGGACGCCGGGGTTCCGCGACTCCGTCTATGGACCGGTTGACCTGGATAAGTTATAGGGGACAGAAACCCTGTTCTTCCGGTGAAAACGACACACGTACTCGGTCATATGTATATAGCTCACCAATTCTAGATTATTATCAACTACGTTCAAATACAGTTGACGGCTTGGTAATGTACAGGAGGATTGGTAGGGTACCTGTTTGGTGTACCGGGTCCTAATGCCAAGTTACAAGTTCTCAAATTATCTTAACTACGCTATAATGTTCCTCACTCATCATTTTAGATAAAAAAAACTATGTATCATGGGCTTCGAACCTCTTTAGACACCATCTGGGCAAAAAACAGCGCTTATGGACACTCTCCAAAAATATCCTTTAATTACTCAGAGTAAAAAAATTTGGCCCAGGGGTTCCCCTCTAGGTACTGGCCGGCAATCGTAATACAACCATATGTCACCTGGGGAGCATATGTGTGTATTTACCCACATGGAGTTTTGATATCTTACAAACAAAACAGGGAAGGAAAACACTTTTTGGCGTAGGTTCCCCCCCTCTAGGCAATGGCCGGCAATCGTAAATACAACCTATGACACCTGGAGTGCATATGTTTGTATTTACACACATAGAAGGTTTTAATATAACTTTTTTACACCACAATCTATATAATAACATTTAAAAGGGAGACCCGTGTTTTGGTCCCCACACAGACAACAGTGATCTTCGTGAATTTGTCGCCACACGTATCGTCGCCACCTGATGTCATAGCCCCATGGGTTACTCAACTACAGTATGATGCTCTGTCACATTTTATATTTATTGAAGGCCAAGCCGTTTATACCTCCAAACAGACGTCGAGAACTACAGTGAGGTGCTTGCCTTCGATGCATTGTCACATTTAATATTTATTGTCACCATAATATGTTTGAAGGCTAAGCCATTACCTCCGACCAGCAAGACGCCGAGCACTACCGTGAGATGCCTGGGGCCCTTTTGAATGCATTGTAACTAATATTCATTGTCACTTATTAGTATTGAAGGATAAGCCATTACCTCCGTCCAGCAAGACGCCGAGCACTCCGGTGGAGGTGCCTGCCTTTTGGATGCATTGTAAATAATATTCATTGTCACTTTTATTATTTATTAAAGGCTAAAAGCCATTCATTACATCCATCCAACAAGACGCCGAGCACTGCAGGGAGGTGCCTGCCTTTTGCTGCCATTATCTCTACCATTGTGACATTAATGGTGACATTATAATTTGGACATTTTGGATGTGTCACATGTCTGGTATGGAACCCACCATAAATCTCATTCTTACCTCTTTGCTGAAATAAACGTTGTTAGGCAATAATAATAATTAAGTTACATGGCTGTATTATTTTATTTTCTCACACCAACACCCTACGTTCATGTCACCATTCGCTCTGATGTGAGTTAAACCAGCCTACATTTACATATAATAGAAACACAACTTACACAAGTCTGCGCCAGCATGTTCACACGCGCGATTAATTTAATGAAGAAGTAATTTGAAATAACCACTATCATTTGCAAATTCTCGCCCTAAAAATCTCAATGGAGTTCCTTAAATTGCGCCAATATATTTGTACCGCGCAATTTGACAATTTATCTAAATATCGCCCCCAGTCTGTCTTTTGCATGAACGGGCATACCCTCGCTGTATTAATTCAATTGATGAAGGGGCTTACCGCGAGTGCTTTTTTTCGCAGAAAGACGAAAGCCCAAACAAGGAGGGGGAGGAAGACGCACCAGATGGACGAGCTATGCAATAACACACAGTACTACCATATACTCGATACGCAATGTTGTCGTACACACACACAAAAAAAATTATGCCTGAA
>JAMKCH010014224.1:0-24264 GCA_023653785.1 Ophioderma brevispina
CTTTACTTTCGAAGTTCCAATTACAATATTTGTGATATTTGGATCCCTGCGTATAGTTTACCCTAAACAAGGACATCACCATTTCAGGGTGAGAAAAAACATACTTTTTTTCATATTTTGCTGTTTTTGAACCCCTAAACAATGTATGCATGTACCTGTTGGGAAAAAAGAGAACCTTTTTACGCATTTTCTTGTTCCTATCCACCCTTGAATACAAGTGCCCCCCCCCATACCCCAAAAGAACATGCTTCTAGTAACCAACATTGATCCAGAGGAGCAGGGAGTTCATTAACAATGCAAAGTTTCCCAACAATTATGACCAATGTTGTAGATCCCTAAAAGCCCCAAAAAAACATCAGAAACTAGTTTGCTCCCGAGATGACATAGATTTTAGTCATTCAGCACAGAAAGTGTTAATATTAACTTTCACATCATTCACATTCAACTCTTAAAGCTCTGCAGTCAAACACTATTAGTTATTTAGGTAAGTTGGGGTCGGATATGGAATATATCTAGTTAAAGGCACTATCAGTGATTCGATAAATCAGAAAATGAAAAAAAATCATCAAAAATCAGATTTTTTGCATGTCTGGAAGTAGTATTGTATCTAACATACACTGCAAGTGATACGACCAAACGCGCCTAATAAAGACAAAATCAGTTATTTTAGTCATAATTGTCCAACAGACACTTTCTACAACACGGTAAATTGAATGGAGGTTTCATATCTTTGAATATTGCTGTTTTCTTCCTTTTCTCTCAATTATTATTTAAAAATACTGGTAGAGATTTGTGGTTCCTTTAAGACATTCCACAAAATTTCAAATACTTCTACCCCTTTCGGGGTGAATCGCTTATAGTGTCTTTAAGATCACCCGTACCTGGTGAGGCCTGTAGGACGAACCGTGTATGGGGTTTCCGAGACTATATATTCCGTATCCGATCCCAACTCACCTAATGACAATTTATCATACCCAGTGACACAAATATAAGCATTCTTATGTTTTAACTTTTTAGTTCCAAATCAGCAGCAGAAAATGCTGCAGACCAGCGTAATGTGACAGGCTAGGCTAAGCTAACCATAACATGACACCATTATAATTTTACTAACAATATTGCGCATGCTGGCATTTCTTATTGACAGATACGGAGCCCAGACTCGGCATGGCAGGATATGGGAAATATCTAGTCAGTAATTGAGGCGATGACCAATTAAATCACTATTATCTACTAGATGGTATGATAAATTTTTAACAGTACAGACCCTTTGCAATAGATGGCCATGTTGTTGGGCAAGACAGTCACATTCAGTACAACAATACTCACCTATTAAATCCTACAGTATAAGTACACAGGTGGCCCTTTATTGATGTTTTGGTATATGGCGGCAGTGTTACCTACCCCAGTGATAACTAGTATCTAGATTAGGTGACATCAATGTTTACAAACACAAGTTAGCACCTGGTCTACTGACCAGTTAGAGGTGCGAAGAATATGCCATACGTTCCAGCATCAGAGCCTTATCACACACCTGATTGAGCACAAATTTTAAAAAAGCACAAGCCCTTCAAGGCTCGCGCAGACTGCCGGGCAGTTGCATTGTTCATTGCCCGGCGTCGACATCATGTCAACTCATCTATAGCAAAGGGTCTATAGGGTGCTTGTACAGAATTCTAGGTTAACTGGTCAAGACCCGTCTTCCAGAACACTAAGCATTCACACAATACCAACCAGGGTACCACAATTTAATAAACACTTAGGGATGAAGTCCTTGTCAATCAAGCAATTTTATGTGGTAGTTTTCCACCACTAACCATGCTCCAGGAGCAGGTCTCCCTCACTAATCTCACAGGGCAGCTATTGTTTTTCTGATCTTTTGGGTTTAAGAAATTTCCCCTCTATCTTGAAAAATAATAAAAAATACACATTTTAAAAGGGGTGAGATTCGAACCCCAGATCATTGTATCATGAGGTCAACTACCTACCTACAAGACCAGCGGGATTGGTGTGCCAGATTTGCAATTCTAATCCTCGATAATATTTACAGAATAAATCTATACTGCTATTGTGATTAGCACTCACCACTTAAGCTTCTGGAGCATAAGTGGTGACAACCCTTAAGTGGTGGTAAAAATCTCACGCCTGTGGTGGTTGAAATCTCACGCCTGCATTTAGTTTGGTAGAGGAAAGTTCAGCCAATGACATAAAACACACAATTATCCTGTTTACATAGATTACAAAATTGATGTTCCAATGTAAATGCAGAGACAATTATTTCTTCAGGCTCTTCAGCATTAAATTAATTCAAACCAACTCAATTCTAATGGATAATCTTTCACACGATAGATGTGATTAACTGCAGGTTTGGTGATTTTTTTTAAAATCATGAATTAAATCAGTGATTTAAATCAATTTAATCAATTTAAATTGATTTAAATCAAATAAATCATGATTTTTTCAATTTAAATCATGATTTTTTCAATTTAAATCATGATTTAAATCACACCAACCCTGGATTAACTTAATCTTCCAGGACAATAGCATATTTTTGATTGATAGGGGATGAAGATGTAGCTGTAGCTTAACTACTTGTAAATCACAAATCCAATATGTGAATTGTCCCAACCTGGGCTGCTAATGGTAAGCTAGTATGAGATAGATGTTATTAACTTGATCTTCCAGGACAATAGCATATTGTTTGATTGACAAGGCTACAACTTTATCCCCTAACTGCTTGCAAGTCATGAGTCAGGCAAGTGAATTGTCATGCCCTGATACCAAAAGAAATACCTGCACAACTATCTGAGATGTTCAGGCGAACCAGGTGCATGCATTGTGTTCTACACATGTTTGGAAGATGGGAGGGCAAAAAAAAAGTCCACCCAACAATTGTACCTTCTGTGAAAGGACCCTATAGTGAGCTGATTACTGAATGTGAACGTAAATATGATGTGGTATATATCAAAACCTGGTGGAATTGGGAAGGAGATGGAATTTGAGTTAACTGTAAAAAATATCAAACCATAGGCTTTTGCCTCACATGCTTTTTTTAATAATGGAATTTTGAAATTTGACTTAAAAATGTTCAAAAAAGAAAAGCCATAAAGACAGAAATCTATAGAGATAAAATAATATAAAGAAATATCTGTCAAAAATATTCTTTACAATGGAATTTTCATCAATGTGTTTTAACCTAGCCCACTCTCAATTTGTAAAAACAAAATTTGACCAAAATCACTCTTCACTTCATTTTGGACTCTTTCGCCATAACTTGCCAATCCACATGGTTCTTATATGTGTGTGTGATTAAGATATCAAATGAGACTGCAATCGTTTTGCTTTTTTATTCATTATTCTGGCTAACAGTTATTTGGATTTTTGGGATTCACAATTAGATGATTTGTGCATTCAGCTTCAATAGTTTTACCAGGAACTTTTTGGTTATTGTGAAAAGTGTCCAAATTCAAGCATGCATTGTTCAAGAGAAGTTTCTGGATATTGGTGCCATTCCCAATCATCTATACCCTAATGATATCACTGTGAATCAAATTCCTATACCACAATGCATCATGGGAGCTTGGTCAACAGCTCCACATCCTGTGTAATACAAGTGATCATCGGATCACATGTGTGTCTGCATGTAACCAAATATTTCACACAATTTTAACATTTACCCATCTTACAACTTGATTTTACATTGAAATGTGACTTTTGACCTCACTCTACAATCTGGTAGAAATACAAGTGATCAGCGGATCACTTGTGTTGTCTGACAGGATACAAGTTTCCCCCAAATCAAGTCGCCCCCATGCTAACTCCCCCCACATAAACCAGTTGCCCCCACAGGAAACCAAGTTTCCCCCGCAGTAAACCAGAGCAATATAAGAACGCCCTATTAAATCTTGGCTAATATTATGTTAACCATAAAAATGGCATTTTTTATCCTGATATGTTCTTGGAATGAAATAGATAGGGCTCATTTTCAGAGACAATCGGCCTTCATCTGATATCAAAATTCGATACTTTTTTTAACATCGGTAAACATTAATTTTGTTTGTTTTTCCTCAATTTAGGCATTCTGTCACAACCTGACTAAAGCCTTTAACACAATATTTACAGTTACATGACTTTCCTTTCTATAGTGTGTTTCACATAAGGTGGACATGACCTTTGATAAAGTCACTTAGATAACACTAGGTGACGAAGACGAAGGTCATAATGCAACCCGCCTGTTTACTAACATTAATTACACACAACATTTCAAGTCTGTGCAGTATCATCTCTTATTAACCACCTGAAACTTTTCTCACAATACCATATTTGTGTCAGTAGCAGGCACGTAGCCATCCCAGTGGTTCCGAGGGGGCAAATTCCCAGTAGGTGCATCAAATTTCCCGATCACAAGAAAAATTTCCGTCGTCCTGGGCAAAGATCCGAAAGGGCTGATTTAACATAAATATCAGGGTTTTCTTTCCCGGTTTCCCCACAAAACATTTTTCAGAGGGGGCACTCTGCCCCCCTCTGCCCCCACCTTGCTACGCCACTGGTCAGGGTTGTTATTTCCAAAAGTGCAAGTATGATTTTACCCCCAGCCCAAAATATGGAGACACCCCTAACCAATACTTGAAGAGTCACTCAAGGGTCACAATATAAAGGGTCTCAATACAGAGTGCTTACCACACTGCCCTAACATAAAACCTACTTACCTCATAATCAATAATTGAATAAAAAGTGTGTGAATTTGGTTGAAAAAAAAAACGACATAAATATCTTAAACAAATATCCTAGAATAAAAAATCCTGAAGTCTCGAAAGATCATGCTTTCCTTTGTATATAAGGACAATTCATTTACTTTTCACATTGAAAAACTCCCAATTGTTGGCAACCTTACTTACCAACTTCAAGGGTATGTGGGGAGGTAAAATGTGGGGAGGTAGAATAGTCTGATTCATTAAAATTGATTTTTTTCTAGTTAAAGGGATGTATATATTCCTAAGACCTAAGACCTAACCGAAGATCCAAACTAAGAACCAAAACGTAAGATCCTAAATCTAAGACCTTAAAATTTAGATCCCGTCTCAAATTCAATACATTTTGGGCAAAAGTTAGGTCCTTAGTTTTGGTAGTTGAGTAAGGGCCCACTACATACTAAGCCTGTATCACATTCCACAAAAATACATTTTGGCGCCAAAGGTTAAGGTCTTAGTTTGTAGTTGGTTTGGGGTTCTGAGGAATATACCATTATCCCATCTGTCAACTATGCTCTCAAAAATCCTACAGTGACATTGGCAAAAGATGATGACTAAAAGACAATTTTGAAAAAGTTTTGGAGTTTTGTTAAATCTTCCCGCTCACAACCAGAAAATCTCTCCTTCATTGTAACAATAACCATGTACTGATTCATCAAAATTGCAAGGTTTTAATGACCTTTTTTGCTAGTTTTTTTACTCATACCGATGACAATATGGAATTCCTCCCCAGAGTTCATGTTTCCAAGCTGTCCGATTTCAGTGTACGACTATTGGTGTTTAATAAATAAGGATGTTGTCTCCTACAAGAGCTGTTGGACGGACAATAATATCGGGTCGTATGTTAAAACTGTGTGCGACTAATATAGCTCCGATTCTCGCACTCATCTTCAACTTGTCGCTGTCTTCTGGGAGCCCACTGTTGGAAAATAGCCATATAGTTCCAGGTATATAAAAAGGGCAACCGTTCTTTGTTGACTACTTACAGACCAATAGCATTAACTCTATTGTTGTGAAAATGCTTGAAGCCCTGGTTTGTGTGGACTTAGTCTCCTCTTCATGCTAATGGCCTCCGTTTTGAAATCACCATGGTTTTTACACCTGGAAAATCATGTGCCACAGCTCTATGTGAGCCAACAACTGAATGGCGGCAGCCCTTGATCGACTTCCAATCCACCCTGCCATATTGATCTGATTTCAGTGGACTAACCGTCGGCTTTGATTCAATGTCTCATAATGTTCTCATCACTAAATTAAACAAACCTATTGTACTGTGTTCCATGCTAATTGGTTACGTCCTTTCCTGACCTGTCAACAGCAAACGTGTTATGTTTTTCGTGGTTCCAGCCTCGATGGATCATGTTTTATCAGGAGTCCCCTCAAGGATCTGTGGTCTGGGCCACTCTTTGTTCAACATTTATGTTAAAGTCTCAATCTTCATATGCATTCGTCCATCTACCAATATGCTGACGACACTTTCATCTTCAATGAAGTCAGAAGGAGTACTGATCTGTCGTCTTCAATCCGATCTGTATAAATTAAACTTGGTGTCGACAATAAGGCTCTAAATTAACCCTCTCAAGTGTCAAGTATGTGCCTTACACGCGCAAAGTTAAAAGCCTATTCCTTCTACATGTAATACTACCAACTCGTAACAACTGACATTCTTCGCCTTTTAGGCGTGATCGTTGCTAGTAATTTGACCTGGAATTGGTCATGTAAATGCAGTTGTCAAAAGTTCAATGTGTTACTGGTTTTATTGTGGGTGGGTGCTGGGAAAAATAATCCACTGTTCTTCTGAGCTCTACAGTAGCCTATAATGCCAGTTATGGACTACTGTGCACCTGTGTTGAATGTGTACCGTAAATGCAATATTGAGAAATTAGAGCAAATTCCAGCATAGGGCTACTCGTCTGATTTTAGATCAACGCCGGGGGAACATTCTTATGATGACAGATGTGTAGTCTTAATCTTTCTAAGCTGTAGTTTAGAAGGGACTATTTATCAGTATCCATTTTGCATGTTCGTGTCTAATAAAAAACTATGTCTTTCATTTTTCCAGATGGAGTGTCAATATAAGACACAAGATGATCTTACTTTTCAACAAGGATTCACTCCCAACAACCGATGCCTACAAAAATAGCCTATTTGTCAGCTTCCCTGTTATCTGGTTAACTCTCCCTCGTCTCATTAGAATCTCACTCATCACTTGCAGTATTAGTTCTTTTAAAACTCTTCTAAGGGAACATTTTAAGAAAATCTAGGTTTTTTTTTATTCAATATCTCACATAAACACTCATTTTAGCTCCCACTGCATGCCTGTACATTTACTTTCACACAGGCATTTGACACATACACACAACCAAGATAGACTCCTCATAACACACACGCACCAACAGACACACACACAAACACACATATACACCCTTACTAACAGAGGTATACTTGTATGACTTTTTGCTTGTGTGTCTCCCAACATACTTGGTTTGTCATTTTTATTTGGCTCTTGTGTGTCTTTTTGTGTGTCTTGTGTGACTTTTATTACTTGTGTGACATTTTTGTGTGTCTGTTTGACATGTTGGACACTACCTGGACATGTATGACTTGTGTGGGTGTAATTAGGGGCCTGTGACTTTTTGCCATATTTCATAAAACTCGTCATGTTGTTTCTTCTGACTAGCCAGGCTGAAGCTTTTCCATATACCCACATTTTGTGTGGTTTATCCTTGTCAACGTATGTGTCATAACCTCATTTTTTGTGTTTTTCTGACCATACTCTGCTGTGATAAGTGTCGAGTTGAAACAGGGGTGAATTTTATTACCGATAATTACAAAAGCTTGCAGTAGTAGAGAAATACTCGTCAATTTGGCTCTACTACATCTCAAGTTAAAACTTAGGAAGAATTAAGAATTCACCATGAAGACCTTTCCAAAGAGTGTGTGTTGCATGACAAATGAACTAAGGACATCGTCTAGAGACTAATAGTGTCATAGCGTCCGAAATAGTGTCATAAATTCGTCGAAATAAGACCGTGGGAAGTAACTATATAAACCAGGTGTTTTTTTGTTGTATATTAAAAAAGTTTCAGCCACAGAAGCACATTGTTATGTCGAAAATGCGTGATCACTGAAATGCGTGACTGTCACGCAATTTCGGCAACTGGTGACAATTGAAATATTCAATGGAGTGTTGTGACAGTCATCGCATGTATGCCATTAGCATTGAGTTGAATAAATCAAACATGACTGTACGTTCACTGTGAGCCGTGTGAAAATATCAATCTATGAATCAATACCGGCATGCATATCACAAGTGTGTTTCCGAGCTTTATGGTTCTCTAGCGATCAGTGCATGCCAAATAGTATAGTACTATATAGACTATTTTTGCAATAGTGGGAAAGTTGGCGGTGCGAATATCATGCCTATATACGAGGACATCGAATACGACGATGCGCTGTTGTATGTAGCAAGATGTTTAGAATCTCACCGTCTGCAGACTTGGGCTCAAGGAACTTCGCCGCTATGAATCGAGGTCACGAAATAAAAGCAGTAAATCGTGGATGTATGGTGATGATGATGCACAATGTGCAGCTGAGAAAAAGAAAAGGGATAGTGCAAGGAACAGTAGGAGAAGCCGGTTTAAGCAGAAAGCTGCAAGATACACAGTTGGGATTGGGGAACCATGGCCTAGGGGACGGTGTCTACTGAGAGAATGACGACCAGTGTTGCGGAAGGACGATTATCCCACAATATTGAATCGCTTCCATGATGACCAGACTGCCCATGGCAAGGGTCCACAAAAGTCAGAGCTCTGTCAGTCTTAACTAGTATTAGGTTCATGCCTGCATGATGGTCACAGCATACACTTTCTCTCATTATTTAATGCTAAAATATGGTTCACTCACTGACTGGAGGATTTTCATGAGGAAATCATCTAAATCTTGATTGGCCGAAGGGCAGGCCGGCACGGGTGTCACAAAACGACCCCAGCTGACGTCATCTGACCTGCCCGTTTTTGCTCACTTGAATTTTTTGTTGAAAAACAAATTCAGGAAAAAAAAATGGGAAAAAAATGGAAATTCGACCGCAAATGGCTTAAAATAAAAGGGCATTTCGTGATCCACAGCCTCGTCCCCCCCGCCTTGCGCCTAAAAAATTGAGATTTTCGTTATCATCTGAAACCCTGACCAATTAGTAATCCATGTGTGCCAATGCTTACGTGCAAATTCGGTCGTGTCTGTAAGAAATTTCGCAACTTTTGTATTTTCTGTCCGAACCGACAAGAAATTTAGCACAGTGGCCTATGGGACCTGGGAAACAAGCATTTGCTCATAACACAAAAACCGCCAAGTCGGGATCACGAAAAAGTTGTGATAAGCTTTTCTCAAGGATATCTAAGTGAACAATGAATAAACAAAAGGTGCTGGAATCACGAAATGCAGCCTTTAATTTAAAATGCAATAATTTTTTTTAAATCGCGCATTTCCGCAATTTAAAAAAGAAACAAAAAGAAGGATTTCGCATTTGCATATTTCGTCTAATTAGACAAACTTTTTTGGCCTACAACAAAATGTATTTGACAGCATTTGCTCTGAGTATGACATACATTCATCCATCTGAAACTTCTCTATTCAAATAAGCATCACCTTGTAAATTATATCGAGGTAGTGCAAACAATTTTTATTTTCCTATTTGCTAAAAATGAATTTAGTGGTGGAAGAGCAATTAGTATTTTTGTAATTATTTACACCTTATAATAGTGCAAACGGTGTTAGGAAAGAAAAAATGGTCACTACACTTCATGTTATTTCCTTTGAATGTCCGTTTTGATTGCCGGAGGCCTATTAGTGTACTGATACTACGGGTTTCCCACGGGAGTAAAATACGGAAAATCTGGGCATGCACTCTTGACCCGTTTTTACCTATTGAAAATAGGATCTAGGTGTACGTGACGCAGATACAAACATACGATTAGGGCTGTTGTGACGGGGTTTGGGGCCGTACAGGAGGCACGAACTTTATATGGGCGTTTGAAGAGTTAATAATATCAATGCATGTATCTGGAAATACGGGAACTACAGCTTACCCCACGGGATCAACTTTGGGAAACTTATACAGGATTTCAATATTGAGTTTTATTTTAAAAAAATGAGAAAAAAAATAAAATTACGGAATTTATACGGGATTAACTAATTCGTTAGTTTCTTAGAAATTGGGGGGGGTAAACAATTGACTATAGGTAGGATAGGTAAGCGGGAATTTGAGGTCTTACAAGTGTTAAAATACAAAATTTTGGCGACCGGGGATCCTAAATGTTCAGGGTTAGTGGGTTTGGTTGCTTTGGTCTCGCCATACTGGTGTTCTTCTTCATTGTCGATTAGTTTCAGTGATCACTCCGTTTCACTCAACTTTCCTGTTCCTTCCTGGAAATTTACCATTTGAACATGGAAATTTTATTTTTCAGATCAAGAAGAATAAACAAATTTGAGATATACTTGGGAATGAATATCTTCATAACTATGTATTTTTCCAGCTCTGCTCTGATTTTCTCTCATGCATCATAGTTAGTTTTGAGTCTTGCGGGTCGACCATTTATTTGAAACCAAACTGACTCTGTACATCCTTCAGCTAAACAAGAAATATGAAGGCAAATGGTTTGTTTTACACCCATTTCGGTTCCAAATTAAATGATGCAGAAAGTTCACGCAGTAGTATCAGTGGCTGTAAGTTTGGTCTCCTCCTCAATCCATGGCCTTTTGTATTAGTCCCTACCTTCAAGTTACCGATTCCACATAAAGGGTGATCACCAGAATGGTCACCAGGATTAATAACCAATTATCATGCAGTTAAAAGACATTGTAGAACTTACATTACTAATGATATTAATCATGCCCTCAATACCCTTGATGGAACCCCCGATTTCATACCTGTACAGGACCTGTACTTGCTATTCTGAGTTATGTCATTGGGGGGGGGGAATCCCAGATTTTTTCCCACTATGAATTTACCTACAGCCACATTGTGTTATTAAGTAAGCTCAGTCAGCACTTAAATACCTCTGAGGTATGCATGTCATAATATCAAACATTTTCAAAGAATTATTTAGTTGCATGTTCTGACTATTGAAAACTGATAGAGGGCACTTTATAACAATTCTCAGGCGGTACTCTCAGCTCAGGAGGGTGGTGGTACGACCATAATTCCAGATTACTAACTATGTTAGGTCATTCTTGCTACACCCACGAAGGGCATATGGCTAAAGCATCATGATAGTGAAAGTGAAAGCCCATTAAGCCCTTATGAAAGGGTAGAAAGATGGCCGTAGCATGAATTATGGCCATGAATGATGCAAAAACAAATCTATTCTAGAGGGCCAAAAGACTTGATATGCTCGAAGTGTCAATACCCAAAATTGGGTTAGAAGCCAATATTTTCTAGACATGCATCAGTAGATATTCAGAGAAAGAGCAAGGGCATTAACCAAAGGAAATTGAACCGACTGCAAAGGCCACAAGTTTAGAAAAAGGCATGAATGGAAAAAAAAAGAAAGAAAGAGAGAGAATTGCTGAAGAAAATTAGACGATTGAAGCATACAAACAAGGTAGAATTAGAAGCAGCAAAAGCTATTACCAGAATATATGGAGATACAAGTGACTCAGAACGAGAAGTGGTCGTGGAAAGCATCGCTGAGCAATCAAAAGGCAGTAGAATGTCTCGGTGGCTCAGAAGGCAAGCTGAAAGATCAGGCAATTGGCTTGCAAATGAAAAAAAAAAAAATGGCACAAAGACTACAACCAGAGGCCACAAGGCCAAACCTTCACAGTCATGATGAAGTTGTAGAGCAGTCTGGCATGCAAATCGAAGGCAACAAAAGGACTACACCAGGCAAAAATGGCAAATCATTCAAACATGATGAATGTCTGAGAACAGTCGGAGGTGCATGTAATGGCCACAAAGGTTGGCATTGGACAAACAGATCATACAGTGAATGTGATGAAATGTCCATAGGACAATCCTGGTGTGCAGAAGACATGGCAGCCAAGAACATATCAGGACAACAACCAATATCAGGAAACAACCGACATGGATGGGTTGATGTGATTACCAGACCATAGATGCAGCAAAACAATTGACACAGCTTCAAAATCTAAATCTCAGAAATGATGTCATGTGCACACAACTAGTCATGCTCCAAACGTGCTAATATCAGAGGGCAATCTCGTCTTTCATATGAAATGGCGCAAACATACGCTAGGACCTGCCAACATCACACATCCGAAGTATCAGCAGGGCAGGTCTGGTCTTGGCATGGAAGTGTGTCAAATGCAACTTAGACATCAACATCTCAATTCTTGGTACCACAACAGTATGTAAAGATCAGACATAGTTGGTTTGTTGAACAGCAAAGTCACATTGCACAGTTGTGTTGTTGAAACAACAACTAAATCTACACTACCCTCAGCGTTGTATCAAGCCCTTTGATGGAGACCCTTTGGAGGAGGGAAGGGGGAGAGATAATTAAAAGAGATTACAGCACAGAAACCCGCCTTGACTCCCTTTCCGACAGAGAGGATCCTTGATTTTGTACAGACTACCCCGCCCCGCATCTCATATAAGCGGATATGCGACTCACTTGAAGATGATACATTCAAAGGGGTAACATAGCCTATTTTTCCGACTATTAGCAAACATGTGATATCTACCGACAGATTTGTAACCAGCCCATGCCAACCCCACCATTGCAATACTTGCAAACATGTTATATCTACTGACTGTGTAACCGCCCCTGAAGGAGACTACCACATCAAACAGCCTTCACTTGCACTTCCACACCGTGATGATATGCCATTGGGTAAAGGACAAACCCGCGTGTCCTGTAATCGGGGATCTGAACGCCGGCCTGGTGGACCGTTTCATTCACCCAACTCGTGTGACATTTAAATATGCAGTATCAGCAAAACCTGTCCCTCAGCATTTCAACAGCACAACCACCCTGGATTACGTTCACAGTGACAGCCCTAACCCAGGTCCAAGACACGGCGGATAGGAGATTTCGAACAAAAGCATCTTCCCTAGGACATTGCAACCACCGGCTTGATATTAAATTCAACATGGCTATATTAGATTCACTGTCGTTAATGCCAAAATATGAACTTTTAAAGCTCCAGGCAATAATTTCTATTTAATACTCGCCTTTTCTTCTTTCTCCCATTTCATTTTATTATTTAAAAAAAGACAAAACTTAAAAAATTTTTTATTTTTTTTAATTCTCTTTTTCTCTATTCTTTTCTCCCTCTTCTTTTTGTCCTTGTAGTATAGTCATGAAGGGTTTTCCCTCGCACAGCTCCGAGTTAGCCCAGTGTAAAGTTCTTCTTCGCGCTTTTGCTCGCTACACGTCTTGTTTTTTTTTTGCTCACTTCTACACATACGCGACCCGCTTCATTTGGTATAATGCCTTCACACTTAACAAAGGTCTAAATGACCTGAAATTTGTGTAACAATTTGTGGTAATTTAATTTACTCAAGCCATACTCGATATATATAATATAAAATATAATATTATATATCCACACAGACAGAATAATTATGGTTTCAACTGTCGGCATTTACTTCTTGCGAGAAAAATGGAAGCCTCCATTCAATGCGCGCTGAGATTTGGATCTCATTGGAACAGCACAAAATTCAGTGTACAATGCATTGATTTGTCCCATTCATCAAAAGAAATGGGCAGTTATTAACCTAATTCACACACGACGAAAACAAAATGTCATTTATCATAGAAATTAAAAACAATTACCCACTGAGAAAATAAATCAGTCCTGTGCGACCCACATGCGTTTGGAAGCACCTTATACGCAATCCTCGGTGTGCACTGGACATTTTCATTTTCAATCCGTCGCGCTACATTTGCCTTTTTTGTTAACGGCTTTACTGTATTTGCTTCTGTATATGCGGAATAACGCAGAGTGTATATTATATCAGTGAAGCATGTCACCTTAGGGAGTTTCATTCACAAAAAGCAAGGTTACATTGCATTGCAGTAACAAAGATGCAATACAATTATAATGTTTGAACCATTTTGGCACAAAGTCAAACTTCCACTACTATATGATGAACAAGAAATAGTAGAGATCACGATTGTTAGTTCAGACATATTTACTTGAAGCAGTACTGCTCCTTCCCTACACTAATATTATTATAGTTTATATTTTTTCCATTTTTAAATTAAATAAATACATTGTTTGTTTGTACAAGGCCTTCAAACAGGATGTAATTTAATTTTGGTTATTTACCAGGCAGATGAAGCAGAAGAACCAATACGAGACATGTTCATTTGCAAAAGCTAGGTAAGAAGGACTTGCTAATTATACAAAATGGTTGAGATTAGGTGTTCTAACAGGTGAAAGCACACATAATCCAGAGACTGCTGAATGCACCATAACCCAGAGACTGCTTGTCATTGAATGACCAAGACTTCTTCCATGTGAATGCACACAAGCTATTAAAGACCTAATACAAACAGACCTTTTCAAGTAAAAAAACAATTAATCCTGTCTTGAGCACTCAATCAAGCCACTACCAATGCCTCCCAGAACCACTTCAGTAGTTTGCAAAAAAATCTAATTGAAGAGTTAGCTGAAATGCTCATCAACAAGATAAGACCTAATGCAAAACATAAAAAAAATTTTTAAGAAATGGTAAGCAGTCGTCTTGAGCACTCAAACAAGCCACTACCAATGCCTTCAAGAACCCCAACTTAAGGTTGCCCTGGTAAAAAAGCCTGCAGGCGTTAGCTTGAAACTGATCAGCAACAAAGCTATTAAAGACGAATGCAAACGTAACCCCTTTTAAGAAGAAAAGAGTTCAGCATCAACAAGTTACCAACATGCCTCAAGAACATCATCTGCATCTCACAAACACTGAATGATCAAGACTTCTACCAGGTGAATGACCCACACATAACCCAGAGACTGCTTGTCATTGAATGACCAAGACTTCTTCCATGTGAATGCACACATAACCCAGAGACTGCTTGTCATTGAATGACCAAGACTTCTTCCATGTGAATGCACACATAACCCAGAGACTAACCTAAAGACTGCTCGTCATTGAATGACCAAGACTTCAAGGTGAATTGCGCCATAACCCAGAGACTGCTTGTCATTGAATGACCAAGACTTCTTCCATGTGAATGTGAACCATAACCCAGAGACTGCTTGTCATTGAATGACCAAGACTTCTTCCATGTGAAGCACACAATGCTAGTATAGAGAGAAGAAACCCTTTCAGCATAGACAGAAACTATAAGATTGGCTGATTCTTAGACATTATGGTTGGGTGGACTGTTGAGGAATATGTAGATTTGTGATTTTCAGCATGACCCGGTACTGATCAAGCAAGGCAACAAAATACTCATATAACCAGAACCAAATGCTTGGCCTCTTCAAGGTTGTAGAAGTTGTACAAGTCAACAAGGGCAGATTAACAAAGTTACTATTGGAGCAACATTTGAAAGTGATTGCCAAGATGCCATTACATTCTTTACAGGGGATCCACTGGCCTATCCAGCATTTGTAAGAGCCTTTGAGTGTGTCATTAGAACAGAAAACCATATGATAACCTGGAAGAGTATACCCGTGGAGAAGCCAATAGTTTAGTTAGGAGCTGTCTGCACATGAAGGATGATGGAGGATATAAAGAAGCTAAGCGATTGCTAGAGAGAAAATATGGAAACAAGCACAGAATTGTGGTCGGGTGGGTGGGGGTGGACTCACACAAGTTGAATAATAAACAATCAAAGCCTTGATAAAAGGTTAAGGAATATGAAGCTCATGAAATTGGCCAACAAACCTAAAAGCCAAAAATGAGAATCACACCAAAAATTCAAGAGGAGTTATGCCCCGGTGCCCATTTTTCCTCTCTGTTGATGCTACGCAGGGCTTATTTTTTGCGTCCAAAGTTTCAACAATTCTTGTTTTGCCTGCGGAATGGAAGGCCATTGGCGTAGATCCTGTCCAGCCATGCAAGGGACTCGAGAAGTTACCAGAACTGTGACCCATCCCAGAAGCAGAGTAACTAAGTCAGCTGTCACCGTAACCAGGACAAAATTAACAAAGGGAGTTGTCATTATTTTTCATATCCTAATTTTCAGGTTAGTCCTTCGGTTCCTGCCCTGCAAAAATATTTTATCGAAGGTATTTTGAGTTTGGAGAGCGTAAGTCAAGCTCTATCAAAGTGTCAACTCGGCTACTCCAGAGAACGTTAAAAACCCTTGGTTTCTAGCAGCAAACATCACTGAGAAGAAAAGCCTTCATACCAAAATGAAAAACGATGCTATCATGCTCGGATGCAGGAGGGAAGAACAAAGCCAGAGAGGCCGGAGAATGAACCAGACTTGGAATCAACTGATATTGGACTTTAACAACTGGTGTGCACTTTTAAATTACAACTTTGTTCTTTGATTGATGAGAGGAATAGTTACCATTTTGGCATTATGGTAATTCTCTCTAAAAAGGACATGAGGACCATTTCAAGAAAAGAAGTGCGCCCCCAATCTTTTCGAACCATGGTTTTTGCCTATTTGGAATGCTTACCAATGTAATTAATCGCTTCTGAAGTGAATAAGCCGAATATGCGTCTTTATGTAATCACAAAGCAAGTTTCTATGGGGCCGATTACGATAGCAGACAAAGTCAAAACACAGTTTGTAGTTTTCTTTTTGTAGCTTGTTTGTTCAATAAACCTTACAACGTGCTCGTAGTGGTCTACAAACTGATCTAAGTGCAATTTATAATAATTTTTATGCTAACAAAATCTCCTGCTGTCACTCTAAAAAGATGATATGAGAGTGTGAAATCTGGTGATAACAAATGTTGAAAGCGAGGTTGCATGTAGGTATGGCTTCAAACCACCAGTTGCATATAATGAATGTTTGAACAAATGTGTCAACAACTGAATAGTGGAGATGTTCCATGCGACGTTGGACAATAAGCATCGGAAAGCATCGACGCCCGCATGCCACAATTGCCTGATGCCTATGACCGTATCCTAAGATTTGGTCCTCATAATCCTGTTAGAATTGGCGTGCATTCCTGATGCAACCCATCATTCACTGGGGGTTACCAGATTCTCTTACAAATTCCTGGGGCAACAAACTAGATGATGTTCTCGAGACCAGTCAACCATGGATTAGGACTCTGTTACCTGTTTAGAGAAGCGTGACTTGTACAAAGATGCCATTCTTAATCCCTCGCTGAGAGTGACACACTGATCGACAACAAGCATTAGATGAATGGTTAGGCTTCGTGTGACCACATGGAATTTGATGCAAGAAATCCTCAGTGAGAGTGTGAAGCCCGTGATTACAGATGTGAAGTGTGTGTGGTGGTACGCTCAATCACACTCAGTTTGTCATACATGAATGCGTGAACTGGTTGCTTGAGTTAATGATTTAATATTGCAAGGGAATTTCGCTCATGAAGAACCAATTAGTTTAGTTTTCGGGCAAGTTATAATAAATCAAATAAAAATAAAAAATGTAAACATTTACAGTAATCACACTTTTTTATTTTGCAATTGAAAATGTCATTAGATTCAAAGTTTTGTTTCTGAAGCGTTTCTCTATTCATTTTGTACTTGAAAGGAAACTATCCGCAATTGACAAACACAAAATCTTGGTATTAACATGTTTTCCTAAATATTAAATTTTCTAAAAAAAAAAAAGGTAGATGAGTCGTCTTTAAAACAGGGTAATGAGAAAAATAGTATCTTTTCTTCAGATATAAAATTTTGACCACTTCTGGTAAACTCTTGGATTCTGGGGACAAGCTATTAGGACCATGCCCCTTTAAGTTTGTCTTTCTCTAGTGTAAATACACCATCGCGGTCCCCACGCAGACATATGACCAGAGTATCCCTCTTTGCCTTCTGCATTCTTGCGGACGACACAATTCCATATGCTTCTGCAATTCTTGCAGATGATACAAACATGCTGTTTGATTCTAGTTTGCAGGATAAGGTCATTTGATTTCAGGTTATGGAGAAACATTTTCATGAGCTTGCAGTTTTTGTTTTAAGAATTGATTTGTTTTTTCAAATGCAAAAGCCCACAATTCCTCAAGATTTGTTACTATAGATTCCACATCAATGGTCAACTGGTCTATTTCTAAAAAACTACATGTCTACAATATTGTCTTGCTTTCAAGAGCACGCTGTCAATGTAAATAGTTTCTGCTATAATCACCACACAGTTCAACGATGCTCAAAATACCAATAAGATCCCATGTAGTAATGGAAATATGTATGCCTAACATGAAATTTCAATTGAACATTTTTCACTGAGGAAACATTCGGAAAACCACAGTTCCAATACAAAGTCCCATCCCGAACTTGGGTCACCCTGTAAAAGCCTGAAGTCAGAATCACGCTGGTGTTTATAAACCTTTCTTCTGATTTTCGTTCTTTGTCCTACAGGAGATGCAGGCTTTTCAGAAGTAATATTAAACTTATTTTGTCATGGCATTACATTTCTCTTGAACCAAACATCTCATTGCATTTCCTACAAAGATTGCAGTTAAAAGAACTTGTAACATGGCCGTTAACAATTTCAGATTCTTTTTAGCCCAGGTTACATTTTCAAGAAGTCTTGAACCGAACGTCTGTGTTCGTTATGACAGATACAATTCAAAAAATTGTAACATGACCATTTTAAGAAAACTTTAGGTATTTGTTCAAAACATGTTAAAACCGTAACCAATTGCTTTTTATATCCAGTGCAGATGTGTTATAGTCCTAATTCAACATATTATACAATTTTTTTGCCACTTGCCTTTACAGATATTAGATGACTCCTCGAAGAGCTTGGTAACAACCACACATGAAGCTTTAAGTCACCACAACATGAATGTTGTAAGTCAAGATGTTAGGGGCAATATGGCCTCGTTGAAACTTCATTTTGCTTAAGAAATGTCAAACACTTCATAGTTCTGTGATTCTGCATATTAAAACATGGCCAGAACGTTACGAAGTGTAGGATCCCGTGTCCTGCATTTGAACATGTCTACCAGTGCCGACGTGCTTACAATGAGAAACATACAGAAAGTGGTGTCAGGGAGCGTAAGACTACGCCCTGCTGGCTACAGACAATATTCCCTGTGGTAGCATGGTCGATTGGGTGTGGGGGTCAGAATAGTTTGCCCCAGTTGTGTGTGTGTGTTTGGGAGAAGACGCAATGCTTTTACCATACACCTCATGTCAGTATGTTGCCCTTTCGACGAGGATGGGTAACATGTAGTCTTTTGAAAGGAACAAACAACATTTCCTTCCAGTGGTGTGTAATATGTGTGTTAATGCCCAAAACTCCAAATCATTTAGTGAGAGTTTAAGAGAAAATCTGGAGTACGATGATGGAAGCAAGTTCCACTTCCCCTTTTAAATGCCGTTTTTTTAGCATATGATGAAATATTTCCCTTCTTGTTTAAACTTGAGAGCCACGATGTACATTTTCTCTCTGGCTGCATGAATTCATTCACCAAATTCACCTATGAAAATATATAAGAAATGGCCACTTATTGCCATTATGCTTTATTGACTAGATTAACCATTTGAGAATGTTTGAAATGCTTGGTTTCTAAATAGGTATTGTACTATTAATATTTGTAAATGGGCCTATGGCCTTACTTACCTGTAAATAAACACTCTCCTGTGTAGAGACTGGACTGGACTGAATAGACAATAAAGGAGATCGTTGCAGTAGTTGCCTAGTGGACTGAATAAACAATAAAGAGAGATCGTTTGCAGTCGTTACTAGTGGACTGAATAGACAATAAAGAAGATTGTTTGTCAGTAGTTGACAGTGGACTGAATAGACAATAAAGATAGAGTGTTTTGCAGTAGTTGACTAGTTGCTTAAATAGACAATAATAGAGATTGTTTGCAGTAGTTGACTAGTGGACTGAATAACAATAAAGAGAGATTGTTGGCAGTAGTTGACTAGTGGACTGAATATAGACAATAAAGAGAGATTGTTGGCAGTAGTTGACTAGTTAACGGAATAGACAATAAAGAGGAGTATTTTGTTGCAGTCGTTGCACTATTGGACTGAATACGTAAGAGAGATTGTTTGCAGAGTTGACTAATGGACTGAATAGACAATAAAGAGAGATTGTTGGCAGTAGTTGACTAGTGGACTGAATGACAGATTAAGAGATTGTTGCATTTAGTTGACTAGTGGACCTGAATGACAATACCATATAAATTGTTTGCAGTAGTTGACTAGTGGACTGAATAAACAATAAAGAGAGATTGTTGCAGTAGTTGACTAGTGGACGAATAGACATAAAGAGGAGATTATTTGCAGTAGTTTTTTGTCTGTGGAAGGACGATACAATAAGAGAGATTGTTTGCAGTGTTGTACAGTGTACGTGAATACAAGAAGAGAGATTGTTTGCAGTCGTTGACTAGTGGACTGAATAACAAAAGAGAGTTGGTCTGCGGTAGTTGACTTAGTGGACTGACTAGACATAAGAGATTGTTGCAGTAGTTGACTGTGACTGAATAGACAATACAGAGAGATTGGTTTAGGATAGTTGACTAGTGGAACTGGATAACATAAAGAGAGATTATTTGCAGTAGTTGACTAGTTAACTGTCGTGGCAGACAGCCACATCGTATGAGCAGCATGGAGAGCCAAGGATCTCACTGACGGGTACAACATAACTTGGAGCCCCTTGGCATCCAATTCTGTGAAGAGGACAAGTGGTGCCAAACTACTGGATTTGGATTGCCTAACATCTACTTTGTAGTACAAACTACTACAATGGGTGCTAAAAGAACTACAAGAGCTAGCGTGAATACACCCAAAACAATCATTTATGTTCCAAACGTAACCAGCCAATTGACATAATCATTTGGGTTTGTTGACAACCTACCAGAGCAAGTCAATCTTTACAATAGAGGCCACAAATGTGTCAACAACTGAATAGTGGAGATGTTCCATGTGGCGTTGGAGCAAGCATCGGACTCCCGCATGCCACAATGCCTGATCACTATGACCGTTATCTAATAGTGCTGGTCACTATACTCCCTGTTATAATTGGACCGGTCATTCCTGATGCTGACCATCATTCACTGGGGGTTACCAGAGTCTCTTTACAATTCCTGGCAACAAACTATATGATGTGGCTTGAGACCAGTAACCAATTAGGACTCTGTTTACATGTTTAAGAGAAGCGTGACTTGTAACAAAGATTGCCATTCTTAATCCCACTGCTAGAGTGATACTGATCGACCACAATGCATTAGGTGAGTTCTTGCTTTCTTTCTGTGTGACCACAATGGAATTTGATGAATAAATCGCAGTGAGAGTGGTGAAAGCCCTGTGATAACAATGTGAAAGCGAGTGTGCAATGTAGGTATGCTTCAAATCACCAGTTTGTATAATGAATGCTGCAACTGGTCGCTGAGTTATGATTTTTTAATATTTCAAGAAATGTTTTCTCAGTGCAGAACCAATTTTGTAGCTTTTTGCAAGTTTATTAATAATTACATATTTAAGGAATCACTTTCTTTTTTATTTTGCAAATGTAAGAATTCAAATGTTTTGTGCTTCTAAAAGCGTTCTCTTATCATTCTGTATCATTTGAAACTCCTAAACAGTTGTGAAAAAAAAATCACTTAAAAAGTGTCTACTTTCGTGGCCAATTCCTGCAACATGTACCATAAAAACACATAGTTGTTCACATGTTACCTATAGCAGATTTCAAAATTTGCATTTTTAGATCTGCCCATTCACCGTGACAGGTAAGGCGTTTTAATCACGCACGTAAGGCATATAAGGGACTCAAGCCAAGCCAACCGGATATATTTTCGGATCTAGTCAGTGGCCGCGTACTTACGCATCATATCTAGTCAGTGAGAGCGTATTTTGTCCAATATAGAAATTTGGAATAATCCATTGTATAAATAAATAGGTCTAGCGGCCAATTTCTTGGTTGGGGCCGATTAGCATCCTTTCAAAAAGCCAACTTCTGCATTTACTCACGTATAAAAAATAGATTAACAAAATATTGGATATTGCCAGCCTAATTGTCACCATAAATACAGACGATAAACAACAAGTTTGTTTACGATTTCATCCTGCCTGACATGTCTGATGATAGCCCGGCAGGTAAACGACCGTGGTTTGGAAACCTTAATCGAGAAGAAGTTATTCCTGCAGCAACTCGGAAGGCAAACGCGAAATCTGCAAGGGCCTACAGACATATTAGCAGAAAAAGGGACATAAATACTGGCAATCACGAACTCGAAACGTCGGAGGAATTGATACTCATCTAGCTTCGTACTATTTCAACGCTCGTACAGTCACCGGGAAAAAAGGACTTTACAAGCATTCAAGTTTGGAAACCTTCAGGCACGGCCAAATCGTTACCTTCGCTCACCACCGTACAATAAGAAGTTTTGACCAGTATAAAAGACGTAGAAGTTTCGGGGAAGCAAATGTTAACTTCCGTGCAGCATTGTGTAATTTAAAGACTGAGGGTAAAGGAACACAAGTCATTCCCTGTATTTCTCAGCGATTTGCAAAAGCTTTACTCACCGAAGAGCTTCCAGTATTCACACTACCACGTGAATGTTCAAACAACAAGTTCAGGTTGATGTGAGATATTTACCTTTTGTCGTAGAGGCAAGAGGAATATTCACTGCATGAAAAAAAAGACACTTCAGGTGGAAATTGAGGAAATTCGATGCTGGAGACCAGAGTTAAGACATTGTCAAGGCTAAGGATGAAAACTCACAAAAAAACACCGGACAGGAATCATTTAAGCGGTTCATGCCGGCAGGCAAATCCATCCAGTGATTAGGTCCAGTTAAGTCAATTCGGGAGAAGGATTTGAGCAAGATAAATCCCAACTGCGATTTTGGCCATTTGGCAGCGCGCCAAGGACTCCTTGCATCAGTTCAACAGAGTGGATTCTATAAGCGCCAGTTGGCTAGGAGGAAACTCTTAGAGATTTCATGAAAGTGCTCAGCCGAAAGGTAGACCGCAAGAGTGTACAAAAACCACTCCTGTCGCACAACGGGTGCAATGTTCTAAGCAAAAGTGGTTTTAAACCAGCTAGGTGATGTCAGGTTACAGGGACAACAAAAGTGCAAGTTCTTGGCACATACCAACGAGTTTCATCCGGGGAGAAGCTGATCATGGGTAGCGTTTTGTCATCAAATTGGAGTAGGGCCAGAGGTTTGACTTGCCCCTCACACGCAACGAGATTGGTTCCCCTCCGTTCTCAACGGGCCAATGTCATGGCCAAAAAACCACAACTTTGCCTGATCTAGACATAGGGCTCGGGCTAGGGTGGTCCGCCTAGGCCTATATCTGCGGGCCTATGCCTGAAGCTACATC
Source organism: Ophioderma brevispina (assembly GCA_023653785.1). NCBI lineage: Eukaryota > Metazoa > Echinodermata > Ophiuroidea > Amphilepidida > Ophiodermatidae > Ophioderma > Ophioderma brevispina. Next base: position 23,150 of record JAMKCH010014224.1, read on the forward strand.
TATCATTGGCAACAGCAAATTAATCCAGTATTTGACTTGCCACGGCAAACACCACAGCTTTTGCAGATCTAGACTTAGTCCGCAAGCTAGGCCTCAGCCCGTAGCTACATCTGCATCATTACAACCAGTGATTGATCCCCGGTTTGATCCAGTATGTGACCTGCACTTCACAGTAGCTGAGATGGACGAAATATTTCGTCTTTTGATGTTGAGGAAGCACAGACAGCACCAAGACAACAGCCTGTGATTTTTCATACCTGTACGTTCAGCGGGGAAATGTTACTTCACAACGCGCGTTACAGTAAACATGACAAAAAGGCGAAAAAGTACGTAAATATTTGTTGATGTTTATGTGTTCTTCAAATTTCAGTTTTTGTTATTGTTTTACCGTTATTCATGGTTAATGGAACTGAGTTGCTAGGTGTGAAATTCGAAACAACTTCTACTTATTTACGTGAAAGATGAAAACTTTAATGTGATTACTTGCTTGGAGCCTGGAATTTTAGTGTTCTGATGGAACCGAAATGCATTGTGTGAAGAAATGGACGATATAAATCAACAAATCCAATGAACATTTATGCCAACGGAATTTAGAAATATGAAATTTGTGTGAGTGAGTTGAATCAGTGATCAAGATTTCGAAGCAGTGATGAGTACACGCTTTCATATTTTTTAAGTCAAAGGTGGTTTTGTGTAAAATTACGTATAGACCAGGTATTTATTTGGACCGTGGGATTTGACTTTTTTGTACAATTGTGCCACCACTGTGATTTTTTAAAAGACACACCAACAGCATGAACGGGGCGCAGGGGGGGGTGCCCACTGGCAGATTGGCTCGCTTGGATCAGCTGGCAAACAGTACGGCGGTCGTTCCTGACCTGAATCATTCCATTTATCGCCTGTTGTGAGGGAGAGGGACCTTTTTTTTAATAGGAATATTTGTTCAATTTTTTGAAGTGTTTTTCTTTTGGAACAATGAGAATGGTCAGAAACAATTTTAGTCAGGTCATTTGGGCAATCCATGGAACGTGGGAGACAGAGCATCATTTCTTAGCGGGATTTGTCTTGTCTGAAGGGTAATGACCAATTTAGCGAGGGGTGCCCCTCGTGTGAAA
>JAMKCH010014225.1:0-26812 GCA_023653785.1 Ophioderma brevispina
CCCTGGAGCCATATAATTAGGTAAAAACTCCACCTTATTAAAGCTAAGCCAAACAGGCCACAGATAAACCGTCCCATTGTGATGATTTGTATACAGTATAGGACCCTGTGTTTTTCAAGTTACTGTACACATAGTTTCCAATGCATTAGCATGTGGATGGTTTTTTGTTTCATTTTAAAAAATTAATAAGAAGTAATAAATGTCAAATTTTTTACATTCTGTCTCATTTATATCAGCATTGCCCCTTCAACTGGCAGCCTTTCAGGTGAGGGAAAGGTGGGAAGGTCACCACTGTTATATATTGCAAATAAGTCAGATTAATGCGTTGTTAAGTGTTTTTTCCATAACAATAGTATTAAAAAAATAGGTGTTGTTTAATAGGTACGCATCACACTTTTTGTTTTAAATCACAAATTCAATTCATCTTTTCAATTTCAAGAAAAAAATAGACACAAAATAGTCTATATTGAAAAATCCAATGTTCTGAATGAATGAATGAATGAACATTTCGCATTAAAGTTTAACAAAAACGCTGCAATTCAAATGATAGTTAAATAAAATTTTATTGTCATTTGTGAACTACTGAACAATTGGCAGTTTTGTAAAAGAGAACCGGGAAACCCAACAATGAGTAATACAATTCTCTTGCGGTAGAGTTGTAATCGGGGTTCGGATCAAGGCCTGGACTAATTCTGTCTAATGTCCAGACCCGTCGACATGTCTGTATGTTCGCGATATTCAATATCATGTTCCCAAAGATATTTGGTTGTTGCTTGCAATCTATTGTCCCTGTTACTTTTGAATACTGCACGCCCTGTCTGGCCCTAACGTCTAATAAATTACCTTCAATTCTTCAAAATAGATTAGCTTGGTCTCATTTTAAATCACTGACACTAGAACTCCTGTTAAAGATATGATGTGTACACTGCGGTGGAACAAACTTAAAGCACTTATCATTCCATTTTTTTCCAAATTCAAAATGCCCATTTTGGTCTCTACATTGCGTGTTAGGTCATTCAACACCTTATATTACTTTTCTTTGTGAAAAACCGACATTTAAGTATTTTTCAGCCATCTTGAATGTGCCATTTACAACTGTTTGTAGACCCCTTAAAAAGTCGGATCCCGACTTTTATTAGTAAACAAAGCATAAAAAAATCATAATTCTTGACAAAGACGGCGTTTTACCTGATTCACTTACAGGGGTCCGTTACTAACAATACAAAACAAGTTCCAATACAACAAGTGCCTAAAAATGGACTTCGTTTACATTGTGAAGAAATCGCTGATATTGGCTTTAATGATCTGTTGTATACTCTTATGTAAATGCTATATTTAACTGTTTTCAAGGTCTTGCCGCATTTTACCTTTCCTCTCAGTTCACTTTATGCATTCACTTCATTATAAGAGCCCAGAAATCAAAACACCAACTCTTTGTATATGGAACAGTCTCTCTTCAGTTATCCGCTGTAACTATAATACAGTGAGATTTTCTGAGCTTAAAGCATCTACATTATTTTGTAAACCCCCCATAAGCAATTCTGTGCTGTAAATGCCTCTGTAGTTTCATTTATATGCATGTTGTATGTTGCATGCAGCTTTACCTGCATTTGTGATTATGATTTTGCAGGGCTTCCTTGGAAATCGATGTTGTCACTGAAGGTGCAGCCCTGCCTAAAGAAAGTTTAAATAAAATAAATAAAAGCTGTTTAGCTGTAGATGGTCTATATTTCCTGAAAAAACATGCTTTACCACCCAAGATGTGGCTACCACCCAATAGTATATTGTTCGCGCCCTACCAGCAACACTTTTCCTGGTGCCAAATGATTTAATGTATATAATTGTCAATTGATATGTCACGCTCCTTTCCAAGCAAAAACAAACATCAACCGGTGTATAGGTAGGGTAGAGGGTGATTCCAAAGTGATATTTGTTTTCACCCTATATCGAGTATTTCATATTTACCTTGACTAACGACGTCATCGTGACATCAGAGTGGCAATATTTGTACTTAATCTGGATACCAATGAAGAGAAAAACTCTAAGCCATCCTGTGTACCAAATTATATGAAATGGACGTTCAATGAGGCAATTCGAAGAGGCTGGTTAATCCCGTAGTTAACCAACCTTTCAGGTATGTTGTTAAGAAAAAGCTCCGGTAAACAAGAGTTAATTACATCATGGATTCACAATCTTAATGAAATATAAAAGTAGAATTTCAATCAAAATCTTCTAGACTCATTGCTAATTTGGTGTCATCATTAAGTCCGAATTCCGAGAAGCATATCGAGATCAACAAATAGCAAGTCGAAATCCCGAAAAATCAAGTCTGGATCCCCAGAAAAGTCAGAAATTTAGATAGCAAGTCGGGATCATGAGAAAGTGAGTCGGAATTCCAAAATTCCAAATCCAAATTACGCGAGAGGAACCGATATAGCGTTATATTGAGTTGGGACTTCGAGTTACTATACTATATAGAACGAAAATGACGACGGCGACGCACAGTGGGCCAGAATGAGGTAAAAGTGTGCCAAACTCAATAACTCTTTGCAAAGCCTTTACATCTCATCATAGGAGCATCTTAGGGGTTCGAAGGCCTGCAGAATTCAAAAATTGCATTAACAAATATGTATGACGTTAGAAGATGATTCCACTTAGAAATGTAGCTCTGTTCTCCAAATCCTCAGATACTTTGGTGTAGAAATCATTAATAGACATGTCGGGTGTCCTTTTGGGGCGGAATCCAAATTGGTTAGGACAAAGAATATTATGATTGGAAATAAAATAAAAGATTCTGTTATACATGATTTTTTCCAAGACCTTTGGAAGAGTGGGTAGAATAGAAATGGGCCTATAGTTGTTAACCCTCGTCTTATCAAGCCTTTTTTGTAACCCGAATTTGTTATAAAGCAACTGATGCAAATGATTTTGATACCAGTGGATAGCTATGGTCCTCCTCTTTCCACTGATACCAATTTTGCGCTAAAAAGTTTTCATGCAGTTTTTCAGCTCTATTTGATGGCAAATGACTAGTTTAAATACACATAGAGTTTTAGAGCCTAATATTTTTAAAAATGCACCACAAAATATCCTTGGGTGGCAACCCCCCCCCCCCTTACCCTTCGACTTTGACGGCATATCCTAATAGTCCACTTAATCTATGAAAAATATCTGCACTACACTCAGTACCCAACTCAAAAAGGTTAGACCTTAAGTACCTCGGGTCCTATGTTGGACAGCAAGAAAGACTCAAAAGTTAAAGGGCCGTGACCTGATCCCTAATAGCATCGTCCCCATACTCCAAGATGTTACCGGAAGTGGTCAGCATCGGGTCCCCTTTTAATATATTGTATAATAACCAAAATATAGGCAAAAATGGCACATAAGTTTTATGCAAATTACCATGTCTTGCCATGCTTCCTTTTTTCTACCTTTTTGATATGTTGTTCGGGAGGGTTTACAGCAATACCTTCTGTAGCAATTTTGTCCAGGTCATAACTTAACTTAATGCCTTGATGGCACAACTCTTTCAAACAGTCAGTCCAGCCCTTTGATGGTCATCTTTTAGATAGGTCATGAGCAATTTGGGAGATCTTCTGACCTACGTAAGAGCACATCTGTGCTTAAAATTGCTTCTGTGTATAGGTTCACTTTTGGTTTTAAAATATACTGAACAGTACTGGGAGATTTCTTACCAAAATGGAATTATTTCCAACGATATGTACCTGAAAGAGTCGTCTTTGGTTAACCTTGATTTATCTAAACATTTCATTGTCAATGGCTAGAATTCAAGAGCTAAGATAATAATATTTCAAATCTGTATCTCTCCGGACTAAGCAAATAGATATAAAGTCAGCAATGTGGAGATTAGAATATTTATGCAGATTGTTCAATACCTAGAGTTATTGTTTACTAACTTTCTGTGACCAAGGATAGGCGTAACAAAAGTTGACAAAACTATATCATCGTAGTTAACATTACCCAGAGGTAATCTCTCGGGACATTTCTTGATGCTATTAATAAGATATTACGTTAAAATAAGACTAGCCGCTGTGCCTTTACCGGTCTCGATTTCATCGCCCGTCTTTAACAATCTGACTGATCAATGCCAGCTATTTTCTTTCATGCCTTGTCTGCTTTTCCCGAGAAAGTATCGTGACCTTTTTATGGTCTATATAACACGTCTAACCAGCAGCGAGGATTTCTTTTTGACAAAGCATGTCTATATGGATTTGCAATTTTGATAGAATTCAATTTAGAAGCTTTTGTTTGATATCACTATTAATGACAGGAATCAAAGCGTCTCTGTTATTTTCATAGATCATCTGTTGTGGAAATCACTTACATCCTTCCAAACTGTAATTTTAGCGTCCTTTTGTCTGCTGCCATCTTTGAGGCTGAACGAGCTTCAGTTTTGCAATCAAAAACAATTCCAGTTTGTTGTCCTAAAAGTGAACATTTGCCGTCTTGAACTGCTGGACAATGTTATCTTCAGGATAACTGCTCCATAAAGGAACTAAATTTTAAAGACGATCTCCACGGATTCATATCGTGGATATATTGCATGCTGCCATTTTGGAGTCTTCGCTGCGAGGACATATCAACGTTGAACTGAAACGCTTCTTTTAAATCTGGACATTAGTCGCCACGTATGAGTAGATGTACACAACCAATTTCTTCATGGGAGTACATTTGAAGTAGCTGTTAAGTAGGCACGGAGTACCCACCCGCATGGGTACCACATCATCAGCCGCAAAAGTGGGGGTAATCATCCACCAAGGTACACACGCAATAGCTTAACCACTAGTCACCCCATGCGTGAGTACTCCCGTGCAAATGAGCTTTGAGCTGTGTGAGATTATTTCAGTAATTTTATCCATTATTTAAATTTTTTAGTCACATTATGTTATATGTTTTACACAAAATGTCATATATAGGGGATTTTGGTGATGCTCAACTCAAATATAGACGTTACTAAGCTTGAAAATGATTAGAAAGTCTGTTTGGAATGTTTGACGCCCTCTATGGTCCAAAGTGCTGCCTACTAGGCAGCCGGTAGGGGAGTACCTGTGAAGGTACTCCGAGGAGTAGCTGCAGAGGTACTCCACTACTGGTGGCTTACATGGGTACCTGTCAGGCACCTAGCAAGTAACTGCAGAGTGCACTATAGGATGGGTAGCGCTAAGTAAACGTAGCTGCTATCCACCCAGTGGCTTGTGTACTTAGCAAGTACTTAGTTGTAGGTACTGCATCAATAATGCATCAAGGGAGTACCCTTAGAGTAGAGCTTAGAGTACACATGGAGTAGCCTAAGCTCAGGGTAACACCGTGAGTAGGAATCTTGCTGTGTAAGTATTTTTAATTAGTAAGGACATACTTGTACTTATTAATTCAAATCACCATTGTAATTGTTCTCGGGACATTCCAAATGTTTAACCTACCAAATTATAAGAAATCGTTATTATGTACAATTCAGATTGTATTCAATTCATTGTTATTATATACAATTCATTTGTGCACAAGGCTCATTTCACCTGGTGTCTACGAGACGTCGTCACAGAAAGATTTTCTAGTTAGTCAAGCGAAAGAAAACGGATGAATGTTCTTTTAATATAAGGAAAGTAGAGTACCTCGTGGGAAACGCATAACGTTCAATTCACTCTATTATCTTGCGAAAAAATGCAAGTGGTTGTTCCAGAAAAAAAACAGTGTTAGAATGCGGGTTGATGATAAACCAGGTTAGTAGCTCAACCAAACATGATCATTGTACCGTGTTAACTACTTCATCACGGTTTGTTAGTTCTGGTATCGCGTTTGTTCTGGTAAAATATTTGCAAGCCCGTTTAAAAAGTCTGTCCAATAAAGGATGAGCTTTTTGTAAAGTAAACCTACAAGGATTTTCATTTGTTGGATTTGAACGGTTAAGCAGGATAATGCGAGAGGATGAAAATTTTGGGATTTGTTTTAATACTAGCTTACAAATCAGGGATGTTTGTGCAATTTCATTGAACTACACTACTACTGCAACGAGAGATTTCATATAGCAGGTGTCCCTAAAAATCAAAAGTACTGATTTTTTGCCCTGATATAAAGCTTTCAATCAAAAAATCTCTGGCACAAAAATCATGAACTTTCTAATTTCGTATAGGAGCAAATACAAAATTCATCCTATATTTTATATTGAATTATAGGCAAATCAAAATCACCTATTTTTCTCTCTTTAAGACATTTCTGTGGCCAAATACAAGGTAAGAATTCTATTCAGTGTCTAATCTATATGAAATTACTATTATGGCACAATGTCTGGGTGCCTCAAAATCTCTCGTTGCACCTTTACGTATTTGAGAAATGTGTGATCTCAAATTGACATGCAGTGATGACGACTCAAAATGTACACTAAATAGCTGATTGTACTGCACACCTGTCCAGATAGACTATATAATGTATTATATCGCTAAGATCCCCTAACTGCATTTAAATGCACTTTTGAAAAAAAATCACGGAGAGGACCCTTTGTTTTAGGGTGAAATTGCCTTAGATCTAACAAAAAAGATACCGCTAGCTTCATTTTTTTACGGTGGTCGTCAGATTTTACTCTAGTGCTTAGACTAAATCATCGGCCCTCGGTTACCCGTATCAGTTCGCTACGCACATTTATGTTCATACTTTATAACAATTCAAAATAGTAGTTTATTTGTAGGTGAAAAGATTCAGATTCAGATTAAATTTATGTTCATTTAGAACAGGTTTCATATGATACAAATACAAAAGCATAGATAAGATATACAAGAGAACTAAAAAATTCAATATTATTATAGTGCTAATGTGATAGCTGTTATAGTTGTAATATACATTATTCGTGTAGATATGATGCGCAAAATAAATGACACAGAAATGTGTAATCAAATAAAACAACTTCAACAACTCAAAATACACAACTCAATATATAGATTGAACATAGAAGTAAAACATGGCAATAGCATACTCAAACAGTTATACCACCACAAAAAAACCTGGAAATTAAAGGAACAATGTTATTAGTATCATAAGACCAAACAACCAACTTAATTTTCTAGCCTCCATTAACTGTTTAACAAATTGATATTGGGACTAATCTTAAATAGGTATGTTCATGCCAGTTTGTATTGAAGTGTGTAATATAAAGTAGTGAAGCAGTACACACTTCTTTCCCAATACCCAATTACAAATGACGAGCGCCGCTCATACTCTCATTACTGAATGGTGACGTCATATTGTGATACACCTTGGGGATCTTGAAATTCTGCAACGTGTGTTCATGACGTTCAATCCCGGAGGAAATTGAGGGTTGAAAAGTACTCTAAATAATCGAGATTATGCACGATTATAATGTGACTAGTGAGATGTTACTATCTGTGTCGGTATACTTGATTCATTCTGAACCCACAGTGTCATCATGCAAGGTGACAATTTAATTTTAATTAGGTGACAATGCAAATATGCATGGCTATTTTACGGACAGTTGGAAACCAAGTTGGAACTGGAAATGCAATGGGAGTGTAATGATTGCTGTCATAATATATGCGCGGACGTTTGTTTGGGGCGCGGTCAAGTGGTTTGCATGACACGTACAATGTACAAACATATTTACGCATTCGGTTGTGTGTATAATTAGTCAGTCACCCGAATATACTACAATGCGCGAATTGCCATCGAAGACTAGGTCGGTGACTTGTCATAGAATATTCTATTTACAGGCTTCAATAGAGCGGTTTGTGTGAAGGAACAGACGGGGGCAGAGTTAATTAATGCAGCGACGCGCCACCTACCCTCTTGAAATGTAAAATTATCACTCTTGTGTGTAATGTCAAAGGCTTTAAGATGTGATTATCTAGCAATCCCGATTCATATTTTAAATTGGGATTCTTTATCGTTATAATGGTACTTCAAATTTATGAAAAAAAACGGTAATGGAAATAAACAAATATGTTTCTTACTTTAATCAAGCTTTCTTAGATGAGCCACATATAACTTGAAATTTATACTTGAATTTTTTTGGGGGGGTTGTTTGTTTGGTTTGTTTGCTTTTGTTTTGGTTTGTTTGGTTTGTTATTTTGGTTGGTTGGTTTTTGTTTGTGTAGGTTTGTTTGGTTTTATTTTTTTTGGTTTGTTTGGTTTTGTTGTTTTGATTTGTTGGTTTTGTGTTTGGCTTTGTTTGATTTATTATTTGGTTGTTTGGGTGGTTGTTTGGTTTTGTTGGGATTTGTTTATTGTTGGGTTGATTTGTTGGTTTTGTTGGCAATGTTTGTTGGTTTTGGGTGTTTCTTGGTTTGTTGGGGTGATTTGTTGGTTTTGTTGGGTTTTTGTTTGTTTGGTTTTGATGGGTTGGTTTGTGCCTGTGTAGTACCTCCTTTTATGCAAACTAACCAGAATACTCTCGGTTATTTACTAGCGCTCGATCAAGCACGGTAACTGACCAAGTTTAAATGAACCGCGTTGCAGTATACACACAACAGGAAGAATGCAGTAAATCTTGTGTGTACATTGTACGTTTCATGCAAACCCTGCTTGACCGCGCCGCAACTGACCCTTTTAAGTCAAACACAGTTGCATTTCCCAATTCAACTTGGTTCCACTGCCGAAAAATAGGCATGCATATTCGCAATGTCAACGTAGTAAACGTAATGTACCTGCATAGATGAGACAGGGGTCAGAATTGACCAAGTAACACCGACACAAATAGAACATCTCATAGTCACATATATCGCGCCATAAATATACGATTTTAGGGGAGTACTTTTTTCACCCCAAGTTCTGGGATTGCCTCATGGCACACTTATAACCAAAAAAAAAAAACAACACAACATTCACTAACGGAAAGTCTGACTTTCCATTATGTTTTCAGCTTCCAATTAGCGAGACCATACCCGGATTTTACCTTATCATTGCGCCATATAGTTTTGAACCAACCTAAGGTCTAAGAAGTCTCTCGAACTTCATAACACACATTGCAGAATTTTCGAAAATCTCCCAAAGCTGTATCACAAATATTACGTCACCATTCGTAATGAGAGTAATGAGCGGGCGCTCTTCATTTATTGTTACGAAGAAGTTGTTCGTGTTGTGAACTCTTGCTAATGTTGAGAAAATGGCTTACTATACATATGTTCCCATTTACGCAATTGACAGCAAAACAGGCGGTAAATGACTTCCCCTGTAATTATTGAGGTGTGTGCTGTACGTGTATTTGACAGGGCAATGCGATATTATTCTATCTCGTTTTTATACGGAAATACCAGGAAAGCCCTTTATCCTTGCACTAGTATAGCTTGCCTCTTTGGTGACTTCCTTTAATAAAATACCCTCCACGAATTCACGTTTCTCCAGCTTTTATCTCCTCGAAATACCAACATTACCCAAAACACACAAGAAGATTTTTTTTAAAATTACTTAATCCAATTTTATTTGCTTGCACCCAGTGTGGTGGTAATAGGTATAATGACAAAGGTATTATTGGGACGTTATTTTTATAGCGCTTAGCGCGCCTTCATTCTATTACCAGTGCGCGGTAGAGTGTCACTGTTCAACTGAAACTTCATTTGCGTTCAACTCCTTTATTGCGTTCAACACATTTTAATGGTTATTCTAATATATATATACAGGCTACCCTTTTAATACAAGTTGTAATATTTTTCGTTCAGTTTTTTTTTGTGGTGACATTAAAAGTTGTGATAGTATGACACATTCACTAAAGGAAAACAATTTTAAGATACATTGATAAATGGTAATTCGTCGACAACTAGTTAATTTATTCCCTGCGTACACTGATAAATACACTACAAGGCGAGTCAGAATGAGTTGGAAACCCCCCAAGTTCTCATTTGGGTCATTTTCACTGGGGCTTTTTTAAATTTCTAACTCAGTCCACCGGACCCCTTATGTACAAATGAGTATCCATTTAAAAGCATTTCCAAAATCAAGAAACAATTCCACTTGACATTTATATTTCATGTTATTTAAGTGTTTCAAAATTGCAGACAGTACCCCGTCTTAAATTCGATCCTTATAGAGTGGCAAGCTCCAGACAGTGTACAGACAGTACACACACATTATGACACCTTATACGGACTGTTATTATAAGTCAAATAAGCTTCAACCCCCATCCGAGTCTACTCTGAAGAGAGGGTACGTATGTAGGAGACAAAAGATTATTTGTGGGTCAACTCTTCATCTTAAAGTACATCGTCAAAATACCTAAAGTGACCAACTGACGTAATGCATCCAGAGGCACCACAGTGCCACAACTCGCTTTTCAAACAGTCAGTCCTCCAGCCATTTTGGTGGTCGTTTTAGATCAAGGGTTTCATTTTTTTTTTTTGGTCTTTACATGAGATTAAGCTTCAATGAGCAGCAATTTAGGAGGAAGAGAAAAGGTTCAGGCCTGGTTCGTTTTGTTTTTTCCAAAATTCAATAATTAATTGATATTATTCATTGCGGTTCACAACATCATTAGTTCATATTAAAAAGCACGCCACTGCTTAAAGGGCCACGGCCCGCCGAGCGCTAATTGCCTCGTCCCAGAACCCCATTATTTTAACCGGAAGAACGAGTGGAGCAAAATTAGATGTTTACAGAGAAAGCTATTATTTTTTTCTCATTTCCCTGTGAAATCTTAGACTAAATAATGTTTGCGTTTGGAAGTTATGAGCAAACATGTACTCCATTTTGGTCGAGCCAAATTAATTTACCACAGTACTCTATGGGGATCACAAAATCCAACATTTTCGCTTAACATCAAAACAGGTTGAATATCGCCGCAAAACTTTACCAGATGGAGAAGTTTTGGGTAAGGAAGTATGATCAAGATTGAAAACTTGATATATTAATGTCTGGCCCACCCACCTTATATAAGTAACATTGGCGGGCAATTACATAATACTCTAGTAGCTCATGGTGGTTTTGTATGCATGCATTATATGTCCAGAAGCGAAAACTCTTAAGGAATCCCATAATTGAAGGTCCAGGAACAATATTTGGTTGGTAACCTAATTCCCACTGACGCCGCAATAGCTGAAATGGCCACGCCCCTTTTTTTGGGATCAACGCCCTTTTTGAGTGCAGTACTCTACTGCTGTATCTACAGACCGTAAGGCTAGGAGGTCGAGGGAGACCACTCAAATATGCGCAATGGGCCACTTATGGGGGCCAGTATACATTTTATATACTGGTGACGGCTACTACCAGTGGGCGTATCTATGGTGGATGGAGCAAGAAGGGGAGCCAAAAATAGGAAGGGAAGAAGAAAGATTAGAAAAAGATAAAGAAAAAGAGGGTAGAGAAGAAGGGTAACGAGAGAAAAGTGGAAGAGATGAAGAGAAGGGGAAATGAGAATGAGAATGACAAGATTAATGCCGTCCAGGTGAATGAGGACATGGACTCATCGTCCTCCGGAAAAATCCAATATTATTCACTGGAATACCCCTTTGTGATTAATCGTGATACCAATGTGTTTGGTATACTTTGTGGAACACTTTTACAAACCATTTAAATGGGAAATCACGTCGCATGTTTTTTGAGAAAAATTGAACGAAAATTGTGGTGACCAGGGACGCGGGATGTTTGTATGTTAACACACTGGCATGCGACATGCATCGATCGGTCAAGCAGGTCCACTAAAGCTACTGTATTCCGCATCAACCAAGCAACTGTACACAAAGCCCGTATGTGCAATCAATAATAGAGGTGAGATACCTTACATTTACATTTTTTCCCTGTCTACCAAGAAATTCCTTAATATTACAATCCAAAATACAAAGGAGTTTTCAACCGCTACCGACTCATACCAGCTTTCCAGAGGTTTGTGCATTTATCGTGTAACAAATCCTGGTGTATCAATCCTTTTGTGTCCTGCCGGCATTGCTTACCTGTAATCATCGTATTCCTACCATTTATTTCATCAAATTCACCATAGCATATGATTGCTCAAAAGCACGTTATCATCAGATAATTGATGTCAGGGCTTTTTCGTTTTTTTTTTTTTTTTTTTTTTTTGTTATAATCATTGATACTAAACGCAATGGAGATGATCCCCAAGTTCCATATCCAATCAACAGCCTTGTTTTGGCGTCTCTCATTATGTTGTATGTTTTTAATATCCACCACGACGGGTCGCATCATCATCTAGTCAATTCAACCCACATGTTACCTACAACAACGATCATCCTGAGACAATCAGCATTGACTTCATAGAAATGAATGAATGGCAACAATCAGAAAACTATTCTATGTTTATGAACTCTATAGATTTGGGTAATCTCAATCATATGTATAAATGCCTATAGCTTAGGTAAGATCTTCCTCCACCGTGAAACCACATGCCAAGTACCTATCGACAATACCATATACCAATCAATATGTTCCCAATATCATTTCCAGATTGGACATCCAGCAAACCAAGTCTCTGTATTTTTTCTGTATCAATCCCTATGAAAAATTCAAATCCAGATTTGTCAACTGGAACTTGGAAAATGATTCCAAAGCCCCCGGTAAAACATGTCTGTCTGATGTTTTTTTTTATTCCTACTTGATCTGGAGGATATCCAATGTATCCTGGACCGAGTGCCACACTTCCTCAATGTGCAATTTTGTGAAGTGATCTTAGGGCCGAAAATCATCTCTGAAAAAATGTTGACGAATGTATACTTTGTCACATGCAAGCTGCGAAGGTGGCCTTCTCTACAGAACAAATTAAAGATGTGAAAATGATCTTTGGGAATGCCCCATCGTGCAGCCCTCCCGACATATCAAATTCCTATTCACAATGTCAGATTTAGAACTTTTCCAACAAGTTGAGACCTAGACGATTTCTATGGAGTGCCAGTCTTCTATTTTTGACCAAATGAGATGGTAACATCAAGTCCTGCAGCACCTTGGATTTCCATGCGCCAAAAACAACCTTTCCGAAAAACAACTAAATCAAAACTAAAGTGTTGAAGGTAATGTTGTCCAATTGTATAAGTTTAAAAAGCGAACCGCACACAAAATGACTTTTACATCTTTGTAGAGACTCACACACCCAGATGTTTTATCTGTGGGTCAGGAGTCTCACATTGATGCTACGGCCTCCTCATCTGAAGTTTTCCCACCAGGTATACTATCTCTCGCAAAGATAGAAATAAACATGTGTGGGGGGCTTACTTTTTTATTATTGCGATCCTCAGATCATTTCGTGTAAACTCTAACCGAATTTTCGCTTGTTCCAAATGTGAATAATATGTGAGTGTTCAACATTGCTATTAGTAACCACTTATGCAATTTGCTCGTTTTATAGGCCAACCACTGATAGTCCTGAGGATGTGGTTTCAAACTCAATGATCTTCTCAACAAATTATTCCATACCGTTGCCGTTGCCAAAGTTATTCTTGTAGCGACTGTAATCTTCCCAGTATAGATTGGGATCGGAATTTGATTTTGTTAAACCAACCCACAGTAGGGTATATGGTAAACAGAATGTTTTTGGATACCATTGAGGACCAAATGCCTTACATCAACATGTTTCACGAACCACCTTGTGACAAAAGTATTTTAGATCTCCTTTTCTCTACAAGCCTGATCTTGTGGATAAAGTTACGGTCCCCCCAGGTATGAAGTGATCACGTATAGTGACAGCCAACACAACGTCCACCAGGCGGGAAGTGACTAAGAATCTCCCCCGCGTAGTGTACATCTTTAATAAAATGGACAAGGAGCCTATAAATGGAAAAATACGCATGGCTTTCAAGATACATTTTTTCCACTTTTCCACCATCCACAAACAGCCAATGAAAGTTGGCAATGCTCAAATCAAAAATCTTTGAGCTTTTAGCTAACCACGTGCCCCAGAAAACAATTAGACAACGGTGGGACGTCCCTTGGGATGACCTCCACCTATCCGTAACTAATCGGAAAAAGAAAAGGGTATATAACACATATAAAACATTCCCGAGTAACAAAAACATTGGAAAAGTTTCGAAAAATCTTAGAAAATTGACGCAAATAAGCTCCATCATGCAAAAACAATTATTTAAGTGGTTTTCTTTGAAGGTCCAAATATCCAAGCAAAAGCCCCCACCGTAAGTAATAGATTCTGGAGTCATGTTAAGAGTCTACGACGTGATGGCAGTGGAATTGCCACACTCAAGAGCATGAAAAGAAATGGTGATTGCAAAAATGCAAAGCTGATCTCTTAGTTATCATACAGTAGTGTTTTTAATACCACTGAAGATTTGTTCCTTTATAACCATCTTTAATCTTGCATCTAACAGCCAGACATCGATCTTCTTGGTTTATTGATACTGAAGGAGTAGAGAAGTTACTCAGAATGTTGATCCCAAGAAAGCAAATGACCTGACGGAGTCCCCGTCTACACTCTAAAGACTTCACAGGAGCTTGCATACAATCCTAACTCCACATTTTTCAGAGATCTGTTAGCATGGTGACATTCCATCTGATTGGCTCACTTATAACATAACAGCTATTTTCAAGAAGGCGTATAAGCATACTTGCCAACGTAAGAGACCCGTAATCACTGACCGGTTACGTGCAAAACTCTTTGAACATATCACTTTTTCGTCATAATGTCACACTTAGAAAAATTCAATGTTTTGGCACCATTTCAGCATGGGTTTAGATTCACCCACTCCTGTGAATCGCGATTAATCATCACAAGGTAGGACTTGGCCAAAATCTTGATAAAAGACTCTCAAACCGCGTATTCATAATATTAATTTTCAAAGGCGTTGGCTACGGTTCCCACAACGATTAATCAAAAGCTTGAATTTTAGGGAATACGTGGCAATATCGTGCGATGGATCAAAATGGCTAACAACTCGATACGCACAGTTCGTTGTTGATGGGGAATGCTCCGCACCCGTCCCAGTAAAATCAGGCGTGCCTCGGGTACGGTGCTGGGGCCCTTAATGTTTTACTATAATATCATGATATTCCAAATAATCTTGATAGTTCTACCACTAAAATTTCGCCTCTTTGCGACTACTGTCGGTTATTCAGACCCATAGCATCTGACCAGGATTCCCAAACTTTGGCAGACTGACTTAAGATCTCTTGTTGATTGGTCAGAAAGATGGCAAATGTCATTCAACACTCGTAAATTCAAAACTTACGTGTGACTACCAAAAGAAATCCTGTAAACTTTTACATCTTATATGGGCACGATGCTCTGGACAATACTCATCCATATCTCGGAGTTGAATTAAGTAGTAATCTAAAATTGACAAATCACATAAATCATCTTTTGTAAAAGCTAATAATACTCTTTGGTTTCTCCGCATTAAACTTTGGAAGGTGACCAAAGTACGTAAAAGAACAAATGTACTTTGCATTGGTTAGACCTCACCTTGAATTTGCCTGCGCTGTGTGGGATCCCCCTAATGTGGGGGACATCCAGCGTATAGAGGCCATCCAGCGCAGAGCAGCTCGATTTGTATGTAGTAACTACAAGAGAAATGAGAGCACTGTAACAAACATCCTCAAAGATCTAAATTGGCCCTCCTTGGAGCAGAGAAGAAAGCAAAACCGGTTGCCAATTATGTATAAGATTCAAAATGATCATGTTGCCATTCCCGTTCCTGAATATATCCACAGACAGACAGTTCGAACCCGACAATATCACCCCCAAAGGTTTGCCATAGTACCAACACACTCAAATGTCTACAAGTTCAGCTTCTTCCCTCGTACAATCAAAGAGTGGACAAAGGATGAACATATTCATCCACATCACTGGAAATCTTTAAAAATTGTATTCACTAATTATTTACTCTTGCTCCCATGTTTTTCAATTGGGGCCATTAGTCACCTCAGTGTTGATATTGCTTTATGCAACCTTACTGAGTATTTGATATAGATAGATAGATAGATCATCCCCCAAGCTGGTCTACAGGAATCAGGAAATCTCTTGAGTCTTGCCTTCCCCCAGACAGTCAGATCTGGCTACGCCACTGCGCACTACGGGCCGCATGCTAGCGATAGAGACGTAATGTAATACAATGTGGCTTGATAATCTTTATGCATAAATTAAAATCATCAAAATAATTTTAACATTTCTGATATCTTTAAAGAGTGCTCTTTGAGATGCAAAAACATAGAAAAGGCTATCCCTACTTCACGGCATATTGCGCGTCGTCAAATTTCAGGTAATTTTATCGACTTTTTCATGCGGATCACCAAAGGGGCCCTCCAACTTTTAGGGGGGCATGGATATTTTGCCTGTTTCATGGTCACAGGTATACAGTTGGTGTATTAAGATCATTTAAAGACCCTTCAGCAGCATTTAATCTTGCCAATAGGTCCCTATAAAATTGAAAAAATAAATTGTCACTATATATGACGGGCCACCCCCTCCCCCGAAATAAAAAACAATAGGAGTAACATCAAAAATGCTGATTATATCCCAGGTGAGATCCAAATGGTCAATAGCTCTGTGCAATACAAAGGTCAAAACTGATTTAGTTGTAGAGATAATACACCGTTTAAATGGCACTTGAAATGCACGGTTGTCACCTAATATTACCCAATTTTGCTTAAGGTCACAACATTTTGACGGGCTGCCATATGAGAACGGAAAGGAATATGAATTGTCTGTTTGTGCCCTCCCCTTAGTTGCTACAAAAACTATCCCTGAGCAGAGTTAGAGCAAAATCCAAGATATATGGTGAGCTCCCTTCCTGTATTGGCATGGAAACCTTAATGAATTCATTCATAATTGTAGTGCGCAACATGCTGAATTCGGTTTTTGACAATTATCTCAAAAACCATGAACTTTTAGATATAAAAATGTATTACTGGCCCCCTATAATGTGTCCATTGTGCATATTTTGAGTGGTCTCCAAACATCCTAGACCCAACGGTTCTGTAGATACAGTCATTAGTACTTCGCTCAAAAAGGGGTGTGACCCAAAAAAGGGGCGTGGCCATTTCAGCTATTTCGGCGTCAGTGGGAATTATGTTGCCAACCAAATATTGTTCCTGGACCTTCAATTAGTGGATTCCTGAAGAGTTTAGCTCTGGACATATAATGCATACAAAACCACCATGAGCTACTAGAGTATCAAGCTTGGCCAGTCGGGAAATTTCACAACAGGAAGTAATTGACACACTGCTACTAAAACAGTTTATTAATTTTCTAGCTAAATGTTCTCTGCTGGTTAGGAACTCCACGTTTGTTCTGACCAATAATTATTCATTTTATTCGTTGGTGAAATAATTGAGGAAAACAGTGACTTTTTAACGAAAGAAAACAGCAAAATCAACCCTTTTTCGGTAAGCTAACCTTGATTTAATGTTTTAAGGTCAAAAACTCCTTTTTGGTTGACACGTTAACACCTTTTCTTAAGTCGTGGGGACAAAGGGGCGAGCCTGCCGATTTTTAATGTCCCTATAATGCTAAGGCAAATCACCAAAAATAACATTCTGTCTTTTCTTTGTCTTTAGGAATTGAAAAAAAATAAAAATTTGTTTATAAATGATGTAAATTATCCAAGCAACCCGGCGCAAATAGCATGACACGATCTTCGCGCCATTGCTTCACACAGTGAAACATGCGATGTTGTTTTTTTAGATACCAGACACTAGGGAGGTCCTTCCCCATGGACATCCGCTTCCGTTACACCAAAATAGGGGGAGTTTCGTATCTTGTTTAAGATCGATTATCTTTAAGATGGATTATCTTTGACGGTAGTAATTAGTAAGCGGGGGTGATTCGTGCATATAATATGGAAGGTATGAAATAGATTTCTGATAACATTTTCATTAACGGTTTTGCATGGGCGCCAGAATAGGGCCCCGAAGTGGGAGGGTGTAAGATTTTGCATGGGCTCAGCTATGGCCGCGGCCACGTGGGCTATCGGAATATCGTGTTACAGCGCATTGCACTTTCCGGGTTTCCCTTGATTGTACATGCACGACTCCAAAATCACATGACATGCATTATGCATGGTGTGACGTCGTAATTAGCACATCCATTTGTAGGTGGTTTGAGAATTATTTCACAGTTCTACATTGGCGTGTGTATCGCAATGGAGCAACTAGACTCCTTTATAAATATTGTTGAGTGTCCGGTAAACGTTTGTTAGTACCGTGGACAATGTTCAAAACCGACAGCGACAGTGCGCAGATGGGTGAAGATCGTGATGGGAAGAGCCAACATTGATGTTGACATACAAGATGCACAATGTCAGACTTGCTTCGTTGTCACATGCCTCGTTGGTTTAGTGGATATCTTTCAGGGATAATACAGAATAACATGGGAACCAAGTTTATATCGTCGCTGGGCATGCAAAACTTCATATGTAAAAAGTGGGCCCCAATACTAAGACCTCATATGTAATTTTTTGCACAAACAAACCTACTCTATGAACTGTAGAAAGTTTCAATGTTTGCGTAAATCGATTCTAGTCACCGACGGCACTTCGCGACTGTGTAGTACATTTCTATTTATGCAAATAACCCGACTGTTTATAGCGCTTCGATCAAGCCACGACTGACTGACCTAAGTTTAAATGAAGCGTGTTGCAGTATACACACAACCGAATGCAGCAAATCTTTGTGTGTACATTGTACGTGTCATGCAATCAATGCTTGACCGCGCCGCAACTGACCCTTCTGGTTCAAAACACAGTTCTGCGCATATAATTATGACAGCAATCAATATTCTTATTGCATTTCCCAATTCAAACTTGGTTCCACTGCCGAAAAAAAATAGCCAGCATATTTGCAATGTCAACGTAGTAAACGTAAATGTCACCCTGCATAGATGAGACAGTGTGTTCAGAATTGACCAAGTAACACCGACACAAATAGTACATCTCACTAGTCACATTATATCGCGCATAATATACGATTATTTAGGAGTACTTTTTCAACCCCCATTTCTGGGATTGCCTCATGGCACAACTTTACTAACACAAAAACAACACCAACATTCACTAACGGAAAGTCTGATTTCAATTCTGTTTTCAGCTTCCAATAGCCGAGACCATCCCGGATTTTCCCATTATCATTGCGCATATAGTTTTGACCACCTAAGGTCTAAGAAGTCTCTCGAACGTCATGAACACACATTGCAGAATTTCCGAAATCTCCCC
Source organism: Ophioderma brevispina (assembly GCA_023653785.1). Classification (NCBI taxonomy): domain Eukaryota; kingdom Metazoa; phylum Echinodermata; class Ophiuroidea; order Amphilepidida; family Ophiodermatidae; genus Ophioderma; species Ophioderma brevispina. Next base: position 19,119 of record JAMKCH010014225.1, read on the forward strand.
AAGCTGTATCACAAATATGACGTCACCATTCAGTAATGAGAGTAATGAGCGGCGCTCTTCATTTGTAATTGTTACGAAGAAGTTTGTTCGTGTTGTGAACTCTTGCTCAAATGTTGAGAAACGGCTTACTATACATATGTTCCCATTTACGCAATTGACAGCAAACAACGAATTAAATGACTTCACCTGCAATATGAGTGTGTGCTTTACGTGTATTTGAACAGGGCAATTCGATATTCTTCTATCTCGTTTTATACGGAAATACCAGGAAAGCCCTTTATACTTGCCCTATATACATTGCCCCTTTTGACTTCCTCTCCTAGCGATGTTGCGGCTCCCGTCGTACGGTACTCAAACAATAGACTTCTTTTGAGGCGTAGCAGCTAACTTGAAAAGAAGCCTATTGTATGAGTACCGTACAACGGGAGCCGCAACATCGCTAATAAAATACCCTCCACGAATTCACGTTTCTCCAGCTTTTATCTCCTCGAAGTCCACATTACCCAAAACACACAAGAAGATCTTTTTTAAATACTTAATCCAATTTTATTTGCTTTCACCAATGTGAGGTAATAGGTAATACAAAGTATTATCTGGGACGTTATTTTTTATAGCGCTTAGCGCGCCTTCATTCTATTACATGCGAGTGTCAACATTAACTTTCATTGCGTTCAACTCCTTTTATTGCGTTCAACACATTTTACTATGGTATTCTAATATATATATTACAGGCTACCTTTAATTACAATGTGTAATATTTTTCGTCATTTTTTTTTTTTTTGTTGGTGACCCTTAAAATTTTGTATGTTCAGAATTGACCAAGTGACACCGACACAAAGAGTACATCTCACTAGTCACATTATATTGTGAAAAAAAAAAAAAAAAAAAATATGAGTGTGTGCTTTACGTGTATTTGAACAGGGCAATTCGATATTCTTCTATCTCGTTTTATACGGAAATACCAGGAAAGCCCTTTATACTTGCCCTATATACATTGCCCCTTTTGACTTCCTCTAATAAAATACCCTCCACGAATTCACGTTTCTCCAGCTTTTATCTCCTCGAAGTCCACATTACCCAAAACACACAAGAAGATCTTTTTTAAATACTTAATCCAATTTTATTTGCTTTCACCAATGTGAGGTAATAGGTAATACAAAGTATTATCTGGGACGTTATTTTTTATAGCGCTTAGCGCGCCTTCATTCTATTACATGCGAGTGTCAACATTAACTTTCATTGCGTTCAACTCCTTTTATTGCGTTCAACACATTTTACTATGGTATTCTAATATATATATTACAGGCTACCTTTAATTACAATGTGTAATATTTTTCGTCATTTTTTTTTTTTTTTTTTGTTGGTGACCCTTAAAATTTTGTATGTTCAGAATTGACCAAGTGACACCGACACAAAGAGTACATCTCACTAGTCACATTATATTGTGCATAATCTACGATCTTCTTCTTATCGTGTCCAAACACTGTGGTTCTCAAATATGATCCAGCCAGAGATGGGTACAACGTCTGGCTGCTTCAATGAATTCCGCAAGGTCCTTCTTTGTGCATTGTTGCTCCAGTAGTGGGCAGGCCAAGAGATGTTCCATTGTCTGTGGTGCTGTACCACAAACAGAGGTAGTGGCCTGATATGCTTCCAGGTAGCCCCACATCAGCAAGGAAACCTTAGATCGTCTGATTCTGGTTCTCAATCTGTTGAGGCATCGCCATTCAGCCCAAGAGGAGTCAGCTCCAGGTGGGAGATGCTCACCAGGTTCAATACCAATAGATGTTACTTGGTTGATGGCAAGTCTTTCTTTCCACAAGGCGACTCTCTTCAGCTCCTTAGAGACTGTTTCAAGAGGTTGGACTTTGCTTAAAAAACTCTCTCTCTGGATTTAAGGCGGTTGGCAGCAGGTATCTGTCCAGACATAGGGTGCTTCACATTAGATACTTGCCAGCTACGCTCTTACATGCTCGCTACGCTACGACGGATGTCTGGTGGAGCAATTCCTGCTAGGATGTATAAGTTTTCCGTTGGTGTTGGACGGAGGCATCCTGTGATAAGCCGGCAGGAGGCATTTAATGCTGAATCAAGCTTCTTGGCATGGGTTGATCTTTACTCCTAAATAATCTACAATTATTTAGGAGTACTTTTTAACCCCCAATTTCTTGGATTGACTCATGGCGCAACGTTACTAACACAAACACAACTTCCCCATTCACCAACGGAAAGTCTGATTTGAATTCTGTTTACAGCTTCCAATAGCCGAGACCATCTCGGCTTTTCCCATTATCATTGCGCATATAATTCTGACCACCTGAAGTCTAAGAAGTCTCTCGAACGTCATGAACACACAGTGCAGAATTTCCGAAATCTTCCCAAGCTGTATCACAAATATGGCGTCACCATTCAGTAATGAGCGGCGCTTTTAATTTGTATTTGTTGCGAAGAAATATGTTCGTGTTTTGGTCACCTAAATTTGAGATATAAATCACAACGAATCAAACAGTCTTCGATTTCAAAAGATTTCGCCTCTGCATCATCAAAACTACAAAAAGACTTCTCTTTGTGTGTGGTAAAATCAACTGTTTTCAACCAATCGTTCATTTTTGTGTAAATTTTACCATGAATTTGTACATTATGATGCTTTGTCATTGACCCTTTTTGCTACAACTGAAGTTTTGATTCCAGGGGTCAAATGCATATATATGTGTTTTTCCTGCCCTGTGACGATATATCCCTAACACCCCTTAACTGCAATTAAATGCACTTTTGAAAAGATGAAAAAAGTCACGGAGCGGACCCCTGACTTGGTTAGAGGAAAATTGCCCCTAGATCTAACAAGAAAATAACGCTACCTCGCTTTTGCGGTGATCGGCATATTTTCCTCAAGGGACGTTAGGGAAATAAAGTGGAACGCATTACTTGAAACATTTTATACAATTTGAAGATACTCTGAATTAAGTGAATTACATGTCAGTGGAAATAGAATTGAAATTTGTAAGTAAAGTAAAGTGAATTTGAAATTGAATTGAGTTTACAGGAATAAATGCGACCTTGTCGGCGTGTCTCCAATAATGGAAAAGAAATGGGCATCATATATTTGATCATTGTGTGGATATTTACATGAGAAGGTCGCGATTATGGATCAAATTTTAAAAATCACTGCAAATGTCAAAATATCTCAGTTATCCAAGGCTGCTTTAAAAAAATAGCACTCATAGCTAACTGATAAGGTCAAACCTTTTCTGTTGCAATTTTGTCCAGATCAAAATGCCAATTTATTAGACTAAAAATAAAATAGTGTACTACTGCGCGATAAATCTAACTTTGCTTCATACAGCATGTGTTTTCAGCGATAAGCTCAAATGATCTGAATCTGAAATGAGGGTAGGGGAAACTGACTGGTATTATTTTCGTTATCACCTCTACTGTCTGATTTTTTCTTTAAACCTATCACACTCAAGACTCACTAAAACTCACTGAACTGAAGCTAGAAAATGTTCTAAATCTAAAAAAAATGTGATGACGTCATCGTACGAACACATATATTGGCACGAAATCGCTGACCTGACTAGCGACACCCTTTTGGCTTGCCATTCCTGGTCATGGGACTGGGGCACCGGGAACCCCGGGTTCGAATCCCACCCAAATTGTCTCATCTTCTTTAGCTTCTCTCCCTTTACCTCTTGCCTTCCTCCCGGTAGATAGATTACTGGTTCACATCAAAGAAAGGGATTAAATTTTATGAATGGCAATCATCAGGTGACGTGATGAAAAAATGCCCCCCCCCCCAATAATCCACACCATGTAAAAGTCATATATTTTCCTGGATAACCCTATCTCTGAGAATTAATAGAATCGTCGAAAACTTTCAACGAAGTGACACGAATAAGAAGAAACACCATAGATCATTTGAATTATTAACCATGCAGGCGGATAATCCCTCAGTTACTGAATAACCTTTACAAGTCTATTTCAACAATCTGTGAAATGAAGGTTTTCCTTTTTGACAAAGTAAGTCTACATGGATTTGTCATTTTGATATAATTCAATTATAAGATTTTGTTTCATATTACTATTAATGCCAGGAATCAAAGCTCGCCTGGTATTTTCGTAGATCATATGTTGTCAAATATCACTTACATTGTTCCAAACTGTCGTTTTAGCGTCCTTTTTTACCTGCTGTCATCTTTGAGGCTGAAGAGCTTCGGTTTTTCAATAAAAAGGATTCCAGTTTGTAGTCCTTTTAATTCTGGACACTAGTCGCCACGTCCGAGTGGACATACGTATTTGTAATCAGTAAAGAATACATGCACCCGTACGTATTAATTGAAATCACCATTGCAGTTGTTTTTGGACTTTCCAAATTATTGAACCAACCAAATTGATAAAAATCAATATAATAAGTATTGTTATTATATACCATTCAGGTCATTTGTGCACAAGGCTCATTTGACCTTGATGTCCACGAGATGTAGTAACAGAAAGGCTTTCAAGTTGGTCAAGCGAGAAAAACGGACTTCCCTTTTTCCTTCACTCCCTCCCGATTATTGAGTAGAATTAGTCCATTTTTAGAATGAGCATGTTGAGGCTATGTATATCCATTGGTCACTGATATTCTAGAAATAAAGTTAAGTGACATTGTATTCCATTTGTCTAAATAAATTGCACTCTTTTCATGTGGAGACACAGCTTATCCTGGTTAAAATATTTTTAATTTTAGTGAAGGAAATAGGTAATCCCCAGGTCTGTAGCACGAAAATGTAATTAAAAGGCCAACATTAATGTATCATGTACCATAGCCTATAAGGGATAAGGAAAGTAGAATACCTTATGGAAACCCATAATGTTATATTCACTATATTACCTTGCGAAAAAATATGCAAATGGTTGTTCCAGAAAAAATAGTGCTTTGAAAGGGTATTTACCTCTCTAGGTAATATTGAATTGATGATAAACCATACAGACAATATCTCACAGGTTTGTAGATCAACCAAATTTCTCATTGTACCATATTAACTACTTCATCGCGTTTTGTTCTTGTATCGCCGTTTGTTCTGGTAAAATATTTGCAAGTTCAAACATGTTGTCCAATAAAGATTTGCTTTTTTTTTAAAGTAAACCTACACGGATTGTCATTTTGTTGTATTTGAAGGGATAAGCCGCGATAATGCGAGAGGATGAAAATCAAGCTTGGAATTTGTTTTAATACTAGCTTAAATCATGGACGTGTGTACAATTCCATTAAACTACTCTGAAGTATTTGAGAAATTTGTGATCTCAAATTAACTTGCAGTGATGACGACTCACAATGCAATGTACACTAAACAGCTGATTGTCTGCACACCTGTCCAGAACAGATAATGTATTATATCCCTAAGATCCCCTAACTAAATGCACTTTTGAAAAAAAAACGCGCTGGTCGTCTGATTTTCCTCAGGGGCGTTAGTGATATGTATTAGTCAAACTGCACAGACCATGATGCACAATAACACGCTTTAAAATTTGGCACATTTACATGATTTAAAGCCAACCACGTACAGGTTATGTTAGCACAATTAAGCCAGTAGCAAAGATAGAAATTTATGCATTTGTATGATTTTTTTCCTGATATTCCAAATTAGCAAATCGCTGCTTATTACTTTAATTTAAAAGCTTTTGTTGGTATTACTATTCATGGCAGGAATAAAAACCTTTCAGGTATATTACTTTGTCATTGCAGAGTTCATGTGTTGTAAAATTACTTGCATCATTCCACATTGTAATTTCAGCATCCTTAAATTCAGGCAAAGCATTTTTGTTTGCCATGAAACGGTTAGGCTACTTTTCAGAGAAAGAGAGGTTATGGGAACCCTTAAAATCACGGTTACAGTTCTGAACCTTCTTTAGTACATAAAAGTTCTTCATTCCGAAAGCCCTCTCCTCGGAATTGACAAAAAGATTCTCTAGTTAGAATACAATTATCTTTAATCGAAACTTGTTAAAGGATATCTAATCCGAATATATAAACATTTTCGCTAGTCAAATATGGAAACAGTCCGATTGCGTATTGCGTATTTGAATAAAGAAGAAATTTTATAACATGTTCTTCAGGCTATATCCATACAAAAAATCGCTAGTCGGAATGAAAAATCCTAAGCCCAACCGTAACCCTAAACTAACTCTAAACCTTACCGCCTAAAACCAACCATAACGCTAAAACCTAACCACAGTATTAACCCTAACAGTAAATGCTAAACCTAACCTCCATAGACTATAACCATAATCCTAAACCCGAAGACCTAGACTCAATAAAAAAAAAACTTCTATCCCATCTCCTTACCAGGATTATTAACCATAACCCCAAACCAAACAATATACTATTTTTTTTTTTTGATTAGCAAAACTGTTTTTAATTCAGACTAAAGAATATACTCATACCAGAGAACTTTTTACTTTCGGACTATGAGGCTTTTTAAAACATTAGACAGCATTTCTCTCTATTCGGACAACAAACCGTCATTAAAAATTCGAATTAAAAAATTAATTTGGACTAGGAAACCCACATAGATATTCGGTTTAACATATAGAACCACTTAAAATAGAGAACCTTACAGAAAGTCAGTGGCATTACTTCTTGATGACGTCACAATATTTTCAAATCCAATCGTCATCAGCCTTTTTGTCTGTCCACTGTTGGACGAAAGCCTCAACATGTTTCCATGCTGGATTTCGGCCTACCCTTCCACGCTGGCCTAGTGCGAGTTGGAAGGGACCCTGGTACCTAGAGTGATGAGTGCAGGTAACAGACCCGGGATGATCCCCTACTCTTTTCGATAAGGTCTGCAACTTTTTACGCGTTCAGGAATGACTCCCCTGATACACGAGACCAACAGCTTTACATGACTCTCCGAACTATGAGGCGCCGGGCACCCATTGCATACACCTGCACATTTTACGCAATGGGTGCGAGCGAGGAGAAATTCCATAATCACACTGCTGTGCAATTATGCAATTTCCGACTTTAGGAACTATTTGAGTATGACCAAGAAACCCGACTCTTGCGGGGCTCGGACCAGGGCCGCTCGATCGATCTTATACTCTGCCGACGGTTCAGCACCTTAGACCGCTCGGCCACCTCGCCCTCTAAATACAAATTCACCTTTAAAGGGATTAGCAGCGATTTGGTAATCCGAAACATCGACAAAAATCATACAAATTCATATTTTCGTATTTTTGTTACTGGCATGGATATGCAAACATAACCTGCAAGTGATTGGCTTGAAATCCGTGTATTAAAGACAAGGCAGTACTTTTTATCTGATTCTTTAATTTCTATACGTGCGTATCAAAATTCCGACTTGAGATCGAAAAAGCCTTTCTCGGTGGGGTTTTTTTGCAAATAACTTCTTTTTATTCAAAATTATTTCCATCTTTGCCAAATACGACTGATTTGTACTTAAAAAGATCCGATCCGTTATCGTCAGCAAGATTTGAAGAATCCCGATTTTTTTTATTTTTTTTATTTATGAGAAATAATGTTGGTCATAGTTTGACGTCTTAGCAAACAAAAAACATTGCTTGAAAAGGATATAATCGCACTTAGAAAAGTTGATCACTTTAATTTATTTCTTAACCCTCGTCTACCGAAGGGGGGTGGTTACCACCCCCGGCCCCCTTTTCAGGTTTTTTCCCCGGCTTGCTAAAACCCC
>JAMKCH010014226.1:0-24614 GCA_023653785.1 Ophioderma brevispina
CTGTTCTTTCCCTTGATACACTTTGAAATTTGGAAAAGCTTATTTTGTGTCACCGCTCCAGTCCTGGCCCCTGCTTCTGATAATCGAGACTTTTTTTTGTCAAATCATCTTATTTTATTCTCCTCCCAGCAATAGTTGTCAATCCACTCATGCCATTTGAGCGTCCCATAACATTAGGGTCGTGATTATAGTGCTTCATCAATGTTGTAGAATTTGTCTTTTAACATCAACCTCAAGCTCATTTTCAGGGGCATAACACTGTATGATTGCTTGCAGTGTCGTGGACAGAATTTTAGCTTTATAAGTTACTGTTCATTGGCTCCCATTCAATATGCAGCCTATGGTCTAGAAGTAGACAACGGTACAGTATGTTCTTGGCTTACTGTATTCCCATTGTCTACTAATCCAATCTCGCTGATACCCAAGACACTAATATTAAGTTTTTTCCATTGAAACAAACGTCCCAACAAATAGTTCTATTAGTTATTTCAGCAGTAAAGGATTTCACAATAGACTGTCTCGAGATTCTCCATCAAGCTTGTGCAATGTAAAATAACTGAATATTCCGAGTTGCTTTCGTATCAAGACTTTATTTTCATTCATCACCATTCAAAATACACATAAATTAAGAAAACAAACAGATGAATGTGGAAATTTCCAGAAGGCATATTGGCACGTAATGGAAAATGACCAGAATAAATATATATAAACAAAACATTTTAAGATACTGCTTAACTGCTCGACAAATCATAATCTAACTGCTCGAAGGCTCTGATCTTGTTATCCAGTCATATCCAGTAGCATGGATCTGAGTTTCAGAGTGGCCCAAAAGGTAAAAGGTCATCTAGAGGTCAATTTGCGTAGAAATGCCATGTGACCACCAAATTTGGTCAAAAGGACCGCTGACTTGAGCACAGAACAAATCGGAGGTCAGTGGTCCTTTTGAAATGTGTTTTGATCATTTTATTATCAATGTAATTTTTTCAGATTAAATATTCATCAATATCTACACTCACTGTACAAAGTATTGCAACATACAGAAAAAAGATTCCATAATCACAAAATGATTTCAAATTGTACCAGTGGTTCTTAGCCACACATGCCCACTGAATGTCAAACTGTGTTTTAAACAAATTGTTATTCCCCAGAATCCTACAGTGCGACAAACATATTGCTTGAATGCCATGTCCCTAAATATGGCAGATTAAAAAGAGCTGGCGATCGACAACTTACCGATTGCACTCCAGAAGGTATACAGACACCAGGAATGCCTCAAATGATTCCAAAATAGCCCAAATTGAAATTGTACAGTTTGTTAGGATTTAATCTAAATGTTACGGAGAAGGGCTGGTTGTGTGCCAGAAATGAGATAACGTCAATGGAAAACAATGGTCTTCCAAAAAAATCGGTAAATTTTGAGACAGCCGCATGCCAATTTGAATGATAAATCACGTGGTTTGGGAAATCATGTAGGAATACTATTCACATTCCATTACAAATAGGATAATGTCACGGTATGATTAAAAGTTCTTTCAAGTTACATGGACCACTTTCTAGCCATTACATTTCCCAATTTCAACAGCGAGGAATTGCTCTCATCTTTCATTAATGTTGTTTCATTCCGGACTATTAAAGCACTGCACTTTTCTCCCATAACATTTAGAGTAAACCCCAACAATTCAGTTAGTGGCATTTTGTAATCATTTGAGGCGTTCCTGTGTCTGTATTCCTTTTGTAGTGCAATCGGCAAGCTATCGATCGCCAACTCTTTTAATCCGCCATATTTTAGGGAACATGGCATCAAAACAAAAATATTTTTTCACACTCTAGGATTTCTGGGGAATGACGTCTGTTTGAAAAAACACAAAACTTTTTCATTCAAACATCCTACGTGTTTAAGAACCCATGGTACACTTTGAAATCTTTTGATTAGGAAGAAATCTTTTTTATGATTGTTGCAATACTTTTGTCCAGCTGTTGTGGTCTCTTTCTAAGTTGTAGAAGAAGGAATATTGTTTCATTGGAGTTAATTAATACAATAGTTTTGTACTTTAATTATCACCGATGTATGATGTTTTTAGACGTACCGAGAATCATATAATTCGTCTTGAAAGCATTGAACCAGTTGTAACAGTTGTTTACTTCTTCGAGTCTTTGTTTATGAGTTCAAACTTTTCAGCTGGCTAAACATTACGTGCATATTTAGATGATATATTTATGATCTGCGGTATTGATATGGTACTCTCTAAATGTAAAAGAAGTGAAAACACTGAAAGTCACTCTCAAAGAGCTGTCTCAAAATACAGGTGGTGTGAAGCCGATATCAACACTTCCCCCCCCCCCCCCCTTAATTTTACAATTTTTGACTATACTTATTATGATAAGAAAGTTAACACATTTCGATTTAAAGTATTCTAAATAAGACAGAGTAACAATAGCAGCGTGTTGTGGTGTTAAGTCACCGTAAAGGCGTGCCTTATAACAGACGCAAACAATCCTCGCTCGTCACATTCAGCTTAGAAACAGTTTCCCGTGTAAAGTGATGTATCAGTGCAAAATCACACACAAACACACCCCGAACACACACAATACACACACACACCACACACACGCAGCGTACACGCACACACACCACCACCAATTAACACACTTTTAAACACGCATACATAAAAAATTACACCAAACAACCAAGCATACGAACAAACAGGATTGATAGCAGAACTGTTAAATGTCAATATGTGCAGCATTAACCCCCTCAGGTCTACAAAATCTTTACAGTATCCCTGATTGGCGTATTTATATGATATAACAGGATATAACCTCTGAGTAACCAATCAAAATAGACAATGATTGGACATTTACATTATAAACTTGTGAGTAGCCAATCAGATCCGCTGGCAGTGGTTATGGGGTTATTACAAATAAATGGTCGTCACCTGTATAATTCTAAACTTCTCAGCGTGCAGTCTCGTATCTAACCCCAAGACTCGTCTGTGCCCTACAGGTCCGCGTTTTTTAATCATGTCATGTCTCGCTGCACCTCACAAATCCACATTGAGAGTGAAAAATTCAGTACAGGTTGTTACAACATTCAGTCGTTTGAAAGTGCATTTCGTGATATTAACACCTTCATGAAAAGAACTGGTTTCCAAAATGTCATAAGATAATACAAAACGTACACATTTCTTCAGGTTTGTGTTTACATACAATCCATGGCCAACGTTTCAACATTTAATTTTGATACTAAAAAAACTTTTTGAAGCAGTTGTGAGTGGGCGAGGTTGTAGATAACAGCGTTTTTTACCTAGAAACTGTGTACAGAAATTCACACCATCAAAGATTATGATAATTAGCCCATTTTCGACACGGGGGTACTCATTAGGTGATGTTGCGTGACGTCGAAGCATATGGGGGGGGGTCCTTTACTAGATTCATTAGTCATTGTAGAGAGGCCATACTTTCAAAATGCATGGATCTTGGCAAAATTGGTGTGAGGTTGTTGGTATGAACATGAGCAATCCAGAAAAGTATATGTTTGCAACATCTAGGCTGTTTAGTGAGTGGGAAACAATTCGGTGTAAAGTACTTTTGGCAAATGTACATGTTTTTTAATTGGACTACCCGTTTCTTTCCTAAACAATAAACCAAAACGGATGATCCTAAATCATGGAAACCAGATTACGCATGATCATACCAACAATTTGACACCCAATTTTGTCTAGATTGAAGCATTTTGAAAATTTGCCCCCGTACAAACCAATCAAACGGTCAATGACCTTTATCACATTTTTACCCATGAACCCATATCTCGGTACTTAATTCATCACAAATATGCACAAAGTACATCTTTTCCGATTCCTTATGATAAGACAAATTATCTGAAATACCTTAAACAATCGAACCACTTATAAGACTGGTCTCTTTAGATCCAAGATGGCCGCCAAATATTTGATTTGGTAATATCAAAATTCTTAGAAGATGTCGTAGAGATCCTAATAATCATGTTAGCATTTAGTTTTTTTTGGAGGGGGGATGGGAACTCATGAAAATCTGCTAGACTAGTGGGGCGCCACCTATAGCCAAACTCTTTCTTTGAACATACCCTAACTCAATGTCGAATTTTACAGATTTATCTAATGCGCAATTTCCCTAAATTTTGTCACGAATATATTCTGTTATACAACTGAAGTCCGAATGTTATTCTCTTTGACCAATTCTCTGGAAATTTGTACTTAAAATTTCTGGTAAACAACTTCACATTAAAAATATGTGGTCTTCAAGTTATGACAAGAATCATTTCAACCCATTGACATAGATAAATAATACATATATAGAGTTTTTGTATTTATGTAAGATAGCTTTGCAGGGATGACAACCTAGACAATTGGACCCATGTTGTTAACCTAAGTGGGCATTAAATTATGACAGATTCTCATCGTTTTCACATGGTGTGATTTATGAATACATTCCATTCGGAATAGTCTAGACTACTGGCAATGTTTTATTTAATGAAGATTTTCAAGATGGCCAAAATTGAATTTAAAACAAGGTGATTGCCATGGAGTTCACTACCTTACAATAGAGAAATTAAAAATAAAAGTCTTACTTGCAGAAACCCGACACGGCGACAGAAGACGGTTTAAGGCAATCCCACAATGCAATGTTATACAGTGTTGTATCATAACTGTTTACTGTTGTCCTCCGTTCACAAAGTAACATCCCAAAACATACCGCATTGTGGGATAGGTTGAAGTCCTTCCCTGCGCCCTGCGTTAATGGCAAATCAAACCTTTAGCGTGGATAAATTACCGTGTAAAGTGATATAAAACAGAGGATCGCAGTTTGCTCTTCAGCATTGCTCAGAATACCATTACCTTACTAAATAGATAATTCAATCATAATCCCTTTTAAATTAAATTTATGAAGTATTGGATTTGAAAGAGTTAGGAAATCGCACAATGGTAAACTTCTGGTTTATTTTAATTGTCACATTGGAATAGTAAATACCCAGATTTTTATTTATTTTGTTACACTGTGTGCATTCCTTGTCCATGTGTTAAATACACTAGGCTGTAAGTCAGTTGGACTATTGAACCTTGGTGCATTCTTTATTACAAAGGGTTTATTTATATCAGACTGGTGATCACTCCGTGCCCACCCAGTCTAGTATTTCTGTTAGCAGCTGTGCAATGGTATGCATTGTCTGATTTGGGAAAGGTGTAAATCCTATTGACTAGTGGGTAGCTTTGAAGATGATACTATTTGTTAAGCATTAATTATGCATAGTTTTGGTAGCAAGAATTTTTAGGTGGGGCAAGCAAATCTTCACTCCTCATCACTTAACATCGGCCGAGTTGAGTCATGCCTTGAGAATGGTCCTCATTTACCATTTCAGCGAGAAGACCAAAATAGGTCTATTATTATGGATAGTGTATCCCCACACAGGACAACCTTATAGAATTGGTTTATAGGCATGTCTACCTTTATTTGGGTGCCAGTTTGTAATATATTAAGCAAAATTCTGGCAAAATTAATCAGTGATGGTGAACTTTACTATGGGATAGGTCTCCTGTTTTGAGACTTGATTTGTCAGCTACGACTTAAGTGGATGAGGGCATCCGACCAGATAGTCAGCTGCATGGGGACTCGCTGAATGCTGGAGTACTACCATTTTCGGCACATTGTAAGTAAAATTATTATATTGCTATGTCTAGAAAGTTATCTACAGATTCCATATAATTCCAGATAAATTCCTGAGCTTTTCTTTGGTGGCAAATGTTATTGGATTCACAACAGTGAATTTCTTGTAAAAATGTAAATATTTGAAATTCAGAAACCTGAAAACTGTAAAATGTTGCTTTAAATGAGGTTATGACAAATTTCTTGTCATCAGTGTTTAATTTAACAAAAATATAATTCAGAAATTTTAAATCCATTGTTATGGAATGATTATAAGAATATTTTAATCTTTTATGATTTCTGCAAGGAATGTCAACTTAATGATTACTTTTCACTTATATAAGAATGTTCTGTTAAATATGTAAATTATAGCATTGTAATGGACAAAACCCTTTCAGGTAATTTCTGATATTTTGTCCTAATACAGTGCCACCTCTTTTTTGGTTGGATCTGAGTTGATATTTTCGTGGATGGAATCCTAAGTTTGGTTGGGATTCGTACTCTACTACTCTATTTGGAAATCAAGAAGAACTGTATAGAACAATCACACTGAACTCTGTAACAGAATCATAGCACTAATTTTATTTCAACCTAGTTAAACCAGCAAAGTATTAAGTATCAATTAAAAAAAATCTGATCTTCATTTCAAAGGTACGTTTATCAAGTACAAACATAAGTTAAATATCTGTAACAGCTCCTTCTGATATAAAATCTTTGGAATCTTTAAATTTCACAATATTTGAAAGAATATATGAAATTGAGCAGTTCATAAAACTTATCAAATCAGAAACCAATGCAATTGTATGTAATAGTACCATGCATGAGATCTCATATACCTTAAGTTGTACATTTGTAAAATCATTTATTTTCAAAAGTCAAGCAGACTCTTAAATTTAAACTTTTGAATCTTAGATAATGTTTCAATGAAGCTCCTTTGTGCGAATTAAGACAGCCCTCTGAACACCGGTTAGTCAATATTGTTCACATAATTCTTTTGGGGTGACATTAATATTACCATGTTTACCATTATTGTTATTATTTATTTTTGTTTTACTTGTACTTTAAAATCTGAGTTTGGCTTAATTTAGCCTCCAGGATGACTGAACCTTATCAGGGGCTGTAGCCGTGTAGAAGGTCGGACACACATACCTTTTTAAAATCCGTATAATGATACAAGTAATTGAATTGAGACAAATGTTTGAATGAGGTGGACATTCAAACACAATTTGACTTCATTTCAAATGTACTCCCTTACTAATTTTACCACTACTTTTTATCTTATTCTGATTCTTATGATGAGACGAATCATTTGAAATACCTCTCAACTAAATCGAACCACTTTATATGACTGATCTCTTTAGATCCAAGTTGGCCGCCAAACGACCCTTTGGGACATAGTTTGATTTTGGTAACATAAAATTATTTAAGAAGATTCGTATGACCATTTAATTATTCGAATTTATGGTTTTTAAGGGGCATGGGAACCCATGAAATCTGCTAGACTAATCTCTTCTTTGAACGTGCCCTAGCTCTATGCCGCATTTCAAGCTTTCTCTTAATGCGCATTTCCCTCCACGTTTGTCACGAATCTGCTCTGTTATACAACTGAGTCCGACTGCTTCTTGTCTTGACCATTCTCTGGAAAATTTTGTAACTTACAATTTCTGTTAAGGAAACTTCACATTTAACAAAATGTGGTCTAGCAAGTTATGACAGATCATTAACCCATACATAAATAAAGAATACGTATAGAGGTTTTATTATTTATGGAAGATACTTTGCAGGGATGACAACCTTACATTGGACCCATGTTGTTAACCTAAGTGGGCAGTAAAATTTGACAGATTCTCATCGTTTTCACATGGTGTGATTTATGAATACATTCTATTCGTATAGTCTAGACTACTGGCCATGTTTTATTTTAATGAAGATTTTTCAGAGACGAGCGAAAATTGAATTTAAACAGGTGATTGCCAGGATTTCACTACCTTACAAATAGAGAAATTAAAGTATTAAAGCCTTACTTGCAGAACCCGACACGGCGAAAGAAGACGGTTTAGAGAAATCCAACAATGCAATGTTATACAGTGTTGAATCATAACTGTTTACTCTTGTCTTCCGTTCACAGAGTGACTTAACCTCATCCCAAACACACCGTATTGTGAGATAGGTTGAAGTCCTTCTCTGCACCCTGCGTTAGTGGAAAATCAAAACTTTAATGTGGATAAATTACCTTGTAAAGTGATATAAAACAGGATCACAATTTGCTCTTCCGCATTGCCCAGAATACCATTACCTTACTAAATAGATAATTTGATCATAATCCCTTTTAAATTAAATTTATGAAGTATTGAATTTGAAAGAGTTAGCAAATCGCACAATAGTGCAAACCGCTGGCTTATTTTAATATTACCTTGTTTACCATTATTGTTATTATTTATGTTTTTTTTTACTTTACTTTAAAATCTGAGCATTGGATAAATTTCGCCTCAGGATGACCTTGAAACCGTAGCCGTAGCTGTAGCCGTGTAACTACAGGTCAGAGTCTATAGACAAAATATACCTTTTTAAATTCCGTATAATGAGACAAATACACTGGTGCACATTTAAACACAATTTGACTTGATTTCAAATTTACCCCTGTACTAATTGTACCCCTTATTTTACAATGTTTCCCACATTTCCCCTAGGTTGCACCCTTCAAACTATAAAAATACATTTTCAAACCTTCTTCCCCATAGGAAATAGGATTCTCATCTGTAACCATACTATTTCGTATATCTCGATTGCATTTGTTAGCAATTGTCTAATGGCGTGTATGATATTGAACCCTTTGAGTATGTATCCGTCAATGCACCTTATGTAGATACTCTCAAATTTCATCATGATATGACAATCATGATCTGTGTTGGATTGTTCGTAGTGTGTTCACAGCTATTTGTTGCTTCGCTTCTGTGATGTCAAGTAATATAGTTATTGGGTTAGCCACCGTAATAGCGACTCATTGCCACTGTTTGTGTATTCCCGCCAGGCTACTTTTGTCCCTGTCTGTTTAGTATTTCTTTAGTCGAAATGCTCTCGACTAGTCCAATTTTATTTTTGTTTATCTATTTCCTTGTTTTATGTACCGGTATATGTATTGTTTTTAAGCTAGCAAATAAAACCAAATGAAAATGAAATACTACCTTGGAGTGATAAACAAGGGATAGATGCATTTTCTCTTAAATTAAGCATTCTATAATTAAAAGTGCTGCCTGTTTTCTGTTCCTTAGACTTGCCTTTTATATTTACTAAGGCACACACACACAGGATAACATGCTATGTACACAGCTATAAAAGGTCTCTTAAATGCCTCGCGCAAATGTATTTTTCCCGACAATACATTACATTACAATACAATACACAATCTACATTTTATATACAGCCTGTCTAAAAAAATGGTACAATCAAAAACCGATTTTTTTCAATATTATATCTCAACATAAGTAAGTCGTTGTGTACATAACATTAAAGAGAAAAGACCAGGCTTTCCAGGATTTTGTTGTTACATCTCATTTGCTTGTTTTAATCGAGTTTACTCAAATTTACTGCGGAACACAAAAATCGAGTTTGTGCCACTTTCTGGTTGAGTGAAAACGGTTAAAGAATTAGTTAAACATAAGGTTTTCACACTTGAACAGATATGAAATTCTTTAAAAAGGGATTAACTTCATAAAGAAACTCTAAAAGATACGAAAACAGTTACGTAATGGTGGAAGTTATGATCAGTAAGTTCTGGCTTTAAGATAAAGTAATAACATTCGACATACTGTTGTTTGTTAGAAGAGAACCATGAGCGTACAAAAAACTGGAGTAGAGAGTTTTTATGGTCTTGAAGTACCATGAAACGCAAATTCCTACCAACATTTTGATACTTTGCTTCCAAATTCAAATTTTTATTGACTTCAACCAATAGTAAATGCACAAAGATAGTGCAATATTTTTAAACCATTTCTTTGGATTTGGAGTGTTTATTTTGGTTGCAATTACATTCCTTCTGTATTGATTTTAACAGATACCAATTTTGTAATAAATTCAAAGCTCCATCTCATTGACGTGCAATAAATATTTGTATTGTTTATTATTTATGAAAAGAAGAAATTTATCATTGAACTGATTATGTTGACTATTAAAACTTGTGTCGATAAAACTAGACTTCCTTTGTTTACTTGAATCTGTGTTTTGTTTCTTTTGTTAAGTTGTAATCTTTTGTGACCTTCAAGACAGCTTGGACGAAACAACTCTGCCCATGCATAAAAGTGGCACAAAATCAATTTTGGTATATCGCACTAAATTGATTATATCTCTGGATTGACAAAAGCAAACAAAATGAAACAAACACCATTGAAAAGCCTGGCCTTTGTTCTTTAATATTATGCCAACTAAAAATGACTTATTTTGAAATTTCATATTTAACCAATTTTGTGCAACAATTAATGAGGGGACGAGCTTAAAAAATCAGTGTTAAAGCATAAAGGCTGATTCAAGAAAGGGGGCGCAGAGGAGACCCTTGATTTTAGGTCTGTGATTCGACACGGTCTATGAGATAAGTTGTAGCGGTCCTGCTGTGCTATCAGAGAATTAAAAGGCGCTGACAGGAGACTGTGTGTTTATTGGGTGGTTAACACCGGAGTCGCATCATCTGTAAAAACGTTTTTTTTTTTTTTTTTTTTCAGATACCAATTTTGTAATAAATTCAAAGCTCCATCTCATTGACGTGCAATAAATATTTGTATTGTTTATTATTTATGAAAAGAAGAAATTTATCATTGAACTGATTATGTTGACTATTAAAACTTGTGTCGATAAAACTAGACTTCCTTTGTTTACTTGAATCTGTGTTTTGTTTCTTTTGTTAAGTTGTAATCTTTTGTGACCTTCAAGACAGCTTGGACGAAACAACTCTGCCCATGCATAAAAGTGGCACAAAATCGATTTTGGTATATCGCACTAAATTGATTATATCTCTGGAATGACAAAAGCAAACAAAATGAAACAAACACCATTGGAAAGCCTGGCCTTTGTTCTTTAATATTATGCCTTATGACTTATTTTGAAATTTCATATTTAACCAATTTTGTTTCTGATTGTACCATTTTTTTGAGACAGGCTGTATTAATAGCTCTGAGGAAATAATTTTGACATTAAGCTGTGTTTAGATATTGGTAAAATCAATGTTCTGAGGGTTAATTTTTACCCTCTTTGTTTGTTCCTATAAATAAATCACAATGGTTAGGATTTGGTTTTATTGGATGTAGATATGCACTCATTGAAATAAAAATCCATACTCAAGTAAATTACAGCTGTTGTTTCCAGATGCCAGATGGCGCCACAATATATCAAAAGGCTTGTTTACTATACATGTGACATAATGTAAATGACAGTTAAGCAAACAAAGCTTTTTAGGGCGCCTACTGTGCTTTGAAGAAAGAGTCAGTGGACGCTGCATCAATTAATGAGGGGACGAGCTTAAAAAATCAGTGTTAAAGCATAAAGGCTGATTCAAGAAAGGGGGCGCAGAGGAGACCCTTGATTTTAGGTCTGTGATTCGACACGGTCTATTAGATAAGTTGTAGCGGTCCTGCTGTGCTATCAGAGAATTAAAAGGCGCTGACAGGAGACTGTGTGTTTATTGGGTGGTTAACACCGGAGTCGCATCATCTGTAAAAACGAGCGTTTATCTTATTGAAACATCGTGCAAAACGTAGTCTTGGTATGATCGTAGAGTTCATGAGATCAAATGGTTTAAATCACTCTTGCTTGGTCACATTGAGGTCACATTGACCTTTATCTTCAATGTGTGCATACATAGTTATTTCTCTTGGTAACAATTTGTTTGAATTTCTACTTAAATTATTCTCTAAACTTATTCTTAACTTGTGTATAATTGATGTATATGACAGTTGTTTTCACGTTAGAATTTTATATATATATTTTTTATTTTTTCGATATAAAGCGGCTAGAGTCCTCTTCGTTGAGGCGCTAATCAATATTGTTATTATTATTATTAGACGAAGAATTCCTTATATCTTTTAACCCGGTTGGAGAATTTTGAAATTTATTATCCTATGGGGCCTGCATGACCTCTAGCCTCATTTGATAAAATATGTGGAATTGCCAGTGAGCTGGATGATATAAAAAGGTCACATTTTTATTGGAATACTTACAACAGGGCCAGGGAGAACATTATTTAGCTCAAAGGGGGTTTATCACGCAGCTCAGCTGTCAATGACGGTGAATAACCTAACCAATTGCAATACTAGCGTAATACATAGATGTTGTGCTACCTGGGAGCCGGTGTAATGAATCTGAGCCCTCCCCCCCATGAGAGAGTGTCCTAGCTACCATGCAAACATATTCGGAATAAACCGTGACCTTGTGGACGAGGCTATTTGGATACAATGCTGAAACAAATGATGCGTACAGCGCACAATGGAGAAGACAATAGACAAGTGTGTGACACTCAGTCACTGCATTTCATGACACCGGTGTAACGATTCTGAGAGTCCCCCAGGAGAGTGCCCTAGCTTGCGGCCCAACATAATACGAACTAAACTGTGACTTTGTAGACGAAGCTGTTGGGTACAGTGCTGAAGCAAGTTATGGGTACAGCACACAATGGAGAAACAATGAACAGATGGGGCGGTTGGGATGCTTTTACGCAGACAGTGTTTCATGACGCTTATCAGATGCCACCAAGATGAAGCAATGATTGCGTCCAGTTCCATGTGGTAGCGTACTATTGACAATCGCTCCTTGAGCAGTCAGTGGTGTAATACGTCGACATAGGCATTAATATTGGTGACAATATCCCGGACAATATACGCTTTGTCAACTGGCGATTTGTATAGTCATCCTATAAAATTTGTGAAAACATCCCAGTTATCCCAACTCTCTTTATGCGAGTATTTTGTAGACAATTGAATATGAAATATAATCCACTACCAGCAGAGATAAATGAAATAAAGTAATCACACTTTTACAGTTTTAACGCAATTTGTATTTCATTATTTGCCGGTGTGTAATTAGATACTTTGTTATTTATTTTTCCATTAAAATCTTTTAAAAATATCACAGTGCACTCTGAAGCCGTAACTCAACCTGGCTATCGTTTTTGCTATTATATTTACATCTGAACCAAGTCTGACTTAATTTCCTCACCGTCGATCACATTTCCAAATTTGTCAGTGAAAAAGTAGAGTTTCCGGTTAGGAAGTTGGGCTATTGAGAAGCAGCCCCAAACCTCACAGCGTCAATATTGACCTATACGTCAAGCAAAATGCACGTGTGTGTCAAGAGAGTTGCAAGCCAGTCTATCAAGTATAATGTGGATGTAGCCGTGTTTAATTGGTCGTGACAAATTCATTATGGCAATTATTTTGGTCATCATGATCGTATGTTTACGCTGAATTGAAACCGTAAATTGACGCATTGCTTATTACACTGTGTTTTTAACATGTTTAGGGAACTAACATGATGAGTGTGTAAACAAGATTCTAAAATAGTCTTGGGGTTTTATCTGTCTTCGTCCAATTGGTGCATTCACCGAAAAATAAATGTACACCATTTCCTACAATATACAATTTTTGTTTATTTTATGATTACAACAGTGTATTGATATTTCTATTCTTGATCTACATCAAAATCATACTTTTTCAGACTAATTGGTCTCGAATCTTAGCCATTTTTTAGCACTAAACTTTCACAATCGCTCCTTCTCTACTTTGCTTTCATTTATTTAGTTGCTGAAAATTAGATACAAAATTCTATTCAATCAATCAATCAATCAATCCAATTTATTCTCCATACAACAAAACATACATATATTAACGGGAAAGACATACATCATACAAGTCGGATTATTGAGGCAATGATCGAAAGGCCAATAAGGCCAGAAATGACCATCCCCGTGGCTTACAAAATATGTTTCTTAAACCTAACAAACAATTAACTATCACACAAGACATGACAGCGCACCAAGCAATCAATTATAAGAGGAAATAAGGCCGATTTTTTGTATTTTGTTCGAAAAGTTTTGTTGAATTTGATTTTTAACATCATCATTAAGGGAGTTCCAAAGAATTGGCCCTGTAGTTCTGACTGCTTGATCCGGAAAACTTTTTGTTTCTGGTCTGATTATAATTATTGCTGTTTCTTGTGTGATAGTGTGGATATCAGAACGCCTTGTGAAAAAATCATCAAAAGTGAAACCTTTACGAGGCTGCCTGAAGAAGCTTCTATAAATTATTTTCGCTATTTTAAAACTTCATTCAGAAGTCATTTGTTTTTGGGTCAGCACAATTATCGATCAATCTATCGACTTAGTAAATGTACATATATTCAAGTGAGGAACACCATGAAAATATTGCCCCCAAAAACGTCGCAGCACTTATAATCAGGAGGAATACCTACCCTGAGTTTGTTTTAAATGTCGTCCTTTTGTTCCTAAGTGGCCGTTTAGATTAGCATAACGGCCCATCGGCCCACAATGACGTCCTGTTGTTGACCAACTCTAAACATTGCTGGACGTTATTGAGGGTAATTTGCTTCACAAAGGGCATGTGGAATATAATGTATTTTTTCAGAGTACGATTTTATAATAATCAGTTAAAGGAAATATGTCAAGATTTTTGTCAAGCTCAGTTTGACTTACATTCATAAATATATGTAATCCATCACGAATTCCCGAAAAAATAATACAATTTGATGTAAAATTAACAAAATAGAGGCATTTTATTTTTGCTTTTTGACATACGAAGAAAACGGTCGGATTTTTCGCCACGGCTTCATTGATCAAAATCGCCCAATTTTGTTCTCCTCGTGACGTCAAAGTGATGACCAAACATCGTGTTGACTCGAATTGTTATTGCTGACACTGTAGATTGATGGATTAATGAAAGTAATAATAAAATTTGAAAATAAGTTCAAATGACATATTTTGTTTCATTTCGTGTATTTTAATTATTATTGATATAAAAAACACATCGATCGCAGTTAAGGAAAGTGCACACTGCGATATGATGGTCACAACGACCTAAAATTTATGGAAGGTCATCACTTTGACGTCACCATTTGCCTGCGATGTGATTTGTCGGAATCGTTTTTCGAGTACGCCATTGGGCGGAAAATTAAAGGGCAATACTCAACCAAATGTGGCCAATTTTTCAACTTATTTTGATTTATAATGTACTACGTGTACTTAAGCTTTCCATCCATACCCAATTTCCAATATTCAAATCATGACATATTTCCTTTAAAACTAAACTCACTGATTTTTCATGAAATCAAGGATCGAAAAACCTAGAGACGACATAGTTAGTCTTGGTAGTGCCGTGATTTTACAGGTTTGTATAATGCCAGGCAATGTCATTTTGTTCTGACATTAAACCAAAAATATTGTACTTTTTGGCTATTTCACCATAACGCCCAAATCACATGTCTTATATGACATAAACTTTACATATTTGGAACCCATATGTTCGGACAACGATAAGCATATTTCTTTAACAAGATTGGAGTAATATTAATTCTTGAGCTATGTAACATTTCATTTCCACCACTGTGCAACATAGGAAATCAGCGATGCCCCTATAGCAAAAATGTTTCTTTGGACGTGCCCTAACGCTGTGCTAAACTTCAGAGATTTATCAAATTGGCCCACAATTCATCACCAATCAGTTTGCGCGCAAAAACATCTTGTGATCGCTCCCTGTTCGTCACCCTTAATGTAATAAATGTTTACACATCAGTAATCACAGGCCCATCAAATTGGAACGCCAAACTGCATTAGACACGTGGTTATTATACCCCTTAAACATTCAAATAAATATAACAGGTATAATTTCAAAAAACATTGTTGATGGCAGTGTTCATACTTTTTATTTGGGGTCTCAATAATATCAAAACCAATTCGAAATTATGAATATCGTTGCGAAATAGATGCAATTTTGAAACATGAATAAATAAGCTATAAATATGTGGGTAATTATATTACCTGAAGTTTTAGTTTTAGTTGTTTGAAAATATGCAAGAACCATTTGTTAACTGACGACTTATAGATATGATCTCACCGCTCTTCCCCATCCTGGCTCATTATCTCAGTTGGAAGAGCAGCCGGACTTGTAACCAAAGATCTCAGTTCAATTCCTGGATGGTCAGTGATTGTTCCGGCCTGTCATTTTATATTTGTGTGTGGTAGAAGTCTAACATCTCATGTAAGAATTTACTTTTTTGTTTATCATCAAAAATAGCCAGCTACACAGATTGGGCCATTTTAGGAGTGTCGTATCTTGGATCACGTGTCCCTTGATCAACTTACTCACTGATAAATCCTGACATCACTACACTAAATGTGGTCGTTTTTTTCCATTCCCTGCACCTCCCCTTACCAGCATGGCACTTTTGAATCAACCTACAACGAGCGAATAAGAATGTCATCTAAACATAATAAACACCATATTGCAATGTCAAGCCGTACGTATCACACCATTATGATTGCATTTGTGAACTTTTGAACTATATTGATTGCGACGGCTTCTCAGGTAAAATATACCTAAATTTCGCTTCCGTGTGTTGTTTGTGCAGCGACTTGATTATTTTGAAAAATAACTTGGAAATTTTTCATCGATGCAGCAGTACAACCATGTCGTGTTTTCTTCAGCGCAGCCTCGGGTATAAATACATTGCACTACTGCGTACTTCGGCGCTTCCACTTTATTTGACACATTAGGTGTATGGCATTACTTTGAAATGGTCAGAACTGAAGTAATTCATAATGTGATTTAGGAATCATCAACCAATTGCCTATATTCCACTTGTATTGAGACGGTTAATGTTGATCGTACGCTTACTTAAGGGGACACACGGGTATTATGTTTGAAGTACGACATTAATTTCATTACGCAGCACTGGCACATTTTCAACAAAATATGAATTCGTCAATTCGCTCACAAATGAGAGTCTAGGCCATTGGAAGACTACCAAGGGGGGATTTATATTTTTACACTTAAAGATAAAAAACCAAAAAACAGATTCTGAGAGGAAAGACATCAGGTAAATTTGTAGGCTTAACTTTAAGTGTGTCTATACATGAATATCATAGATCTACCCATTGATATTAAAACCATACAAAGGTCACAGAGCGGTCCCACCTCCGGAATCATTTTATAATTTTATAAAAACCGTTGTTTACCCATAAGGGCGTGATTTAAGCTTAATCAAGTGAAGGTCAGTGTATACAGAAACTTTACAACAATGCAAAAAATGGATTTTGAAAAATGTTGAAGGCACACTATTTTCAAATGAGAAAAACCTTGTAAAAATGGACTTCATGAGATATAGGCATGTTTACTCAATACACTGAAATACATAGGAATTTGAATGATATAATAGGCTATACCCAAATTTAATATAAGCGACAAACGACTCGTTTAGTTTGACCATATCAAATATTTGCTAGGTTGTTAAGAACTGCGATAAGAATCATTACTGGACACAAGAAAGCTGCTCTGTCATTTCTAACCTTGTTTCCTTCCTTCACAAATCTTTCTACAATCAAACGCAACTTACATTTTCCAGCTCCAGCCACATGGCCACAAACTTCTCACAGACGGATTGGATCACAAAGACTTCGCCGACATTTTGATTGATTGATTCGCTCTTAAAAGAACTACAACTGACGTGGTGAGTGTAAATATATATATTATTTTTACCATTGTGCTATGTCGATATTTAGAAAAAAATTGTTTCAGTTTTAGTCTTATCGTGTAATTTCAAGCATTGAAAGATAATCCCAGGTGAAAGATGCCTAATAAGCGGTTTAACCGAATGTGCAATATCTATAATGCATTTGAAATCATTTGAATTTGTTCCGATGTAATGTTTGTACTTTCTTCCTTAAATATATTCAATAAAACTGGCAAGGCCGATTTATACAGAATGCTATAGGGCGAAGCGTAATGCAAACATTGTATTAGGACATGATATAGACAATGATTAAAGACAGATGAAATATGAAATCGGTCAAAGTTTAAGTCATCATCACCGTCCATCATTGGTCGTCCATGGACGGATTGGAAGAAGCACCAGCAACATACTGAACCTAAATTTCCCTATCATGCACGAGTTGTTGAATCTCTGACTTGAAGCATTGCTGGATCAAAAGAATATCATTTTTCAATTATGTATTTAATAGATCATGGGAAGTCATTCTGCCACACAAAGCGAACCGATTGCAGTGGTTTCCAAAAGATATCTACATTGATCGAGCTCATGTGCCAACTGAACACTCTACCAATATGACCTGCTTGTTAATGATGAGAAAACTTTCTACTCTCTAAGATGTAAGTTTGTAGTCTTTTATGATGTACGCTGTGACAATATCCCAAGGTAAAGAACATTGTTTTCATTCTTACTGTCTTACTGTGACATTATTTTTAAAAGTTTGCGTCGAAATTCCATGAAATTACAATTGCTTTTTGCTTTGGGCTTTCCATTCAAATAACTTCATATACACAAGCGTTTGAATGCGTTTTCTGCACGAACGTCACACACTTACCCGAGGCTGACCGACTTTTGCAACTTTTGTCTAACTCTGGCGAACTCACTCACGGTGGAGGTTACTTTTATGCATTACTGTAAAATGTTCGATTTCAAGTGAAGGTTTGTTGGAATACGTCCTATTTTCTCTTTTTATTTGTTTCCAAAATGAAATATAGGACGGCAACACTTTGAGCGCTACGCGGAGTCAATTGATTAACGTGCCCTTAAGCAACGTTCGCGTTGTAAAATCTGTCGGCAGCGTATTTCAAAGGCAGCAATCGTGACCTTATGTTCGCTACATTTTTGCTACATTGGTTCGTTAGTAGTCTTTGTGAGTGTTTCATCAAACGTTTGTTCTGGAATGGAATTAAAGTTCTACAAACTCACCAATATGTTAAAGTTTTGTCATGGACGTGTACACTCTATGAAAGATAATGGCAGATTTTGCTCTCGAAGTTTCAAAACTTTTTATCAAAGTAATAATAGGGTCCTTAAGGTTAAGCCTATCGTTGAGAGAGATTAAAAATCTAAGCACTTCCATGATTTATATGATTAGAATGATTAAATCAATTCAGGTAATTATGACAAATGTTGATAAATACTTAGCATTTGAGGTTAATGCATTAGCGCGAACACATTTATCCAGGAACGTGCAAATACTTCAAACGTATCCATCAATGCAAAAATCTATTATAGCCGCAGAACCGATAGCTACAGTGGCCATTGTGATGTCAATTGAAAAGGCAAATACAAAGCGAAAAGCATGTCTCTATGTAACAATCGCATTTTGCCAAAGCCTTTCATCTGCATTCGTGTCTGGCATGCGTCGTTTTCCTTTGAAGCTTTTAAAAGAAGAATGCAAAACGTGACTTAAGGTCATGCGGACTAATGAAGATCATCTTAGTCGATAATGGAGAAAGCCACCTTTGAATGCGTGGGTCATCAGAAAGACACATCAGAAAACTTGCTTTTGCAAAACACAGAAACTTGCAGATTACGATTAGGGCAATATCAAATGCAAAGTCGGCCAGGAACAAAGCAGCTCAGTGTTCTAGATGAAGTAAATGTCATGTATTTGTCATGCATAGGCCGTTTACTGAAACGTGCTGAAAATGAACTTCCACAAATTTGAAGAGGTTAAAATAAACCAATAACGTATCTTCATCAACTCACAATCAAAAGTTGTGTTTATTTGAATTACCTTTACACTTGCACAATGGTTAGCAAGAGAAAATAAGATCCAAGCACATAATGGTTTGTAGGAGAAATAGTTAACACCAACGCACATAAATCATGTACCCTTGCTTGTTGACTACATTAATAGAGGGCCTGGAGATGGGGATGGTTACTGAAATCATCAGATGAGCATTCACGCATTATACATTGATCAATAGACTCTGGTACGAATCCCAATAGCACAGCTTGCTGTTTCTTGCGCGATACAAATCAAGCCTGCATGTTTTCTGTTAAACTAGACTCTAGAAATGCCAAGATAAGTCATCAAAGAGCATCCTTTTCAAAATTATTTGGCTCTTGAAATCAATAGGAACAAAAGGTCTACAGTGTACACGTTCTCGGAAAATTTTAATTTGTTTGTTCTCATACCTCCTACCATTTTCATTTATCAGTTTTTTCTTGAATATACCAAATACTCTTAACACTACAACGAATTATTTTTGAAAATCACGTAGTAATTGTATTCAGTTTAACCCAGCCTAATATGTTGTGAAATAATTTTGATCCCTTTTCGAAATATAAAAAAAAAAAATATAGGCCATCTTGACCAACCGTGAAAACACCACTAGTATGATATTGACGGTCCTAAGAGACATTTTGAGAACGAACAATCACTCTGTTACTAACCTCTTACTGTCCATTATTCAAAAGCGCACTCTTTTCTTGTTAGTTGCTTTTGGGTCTTGATAACTCTAGTTATGTTAAGAATAACCTTTCTAC
The DNA here is from genome assembly GCA_023653785.1 of Ophioderma brevispina. Taxonomy (NCBI): domain Eukaryota; kingdom Metazoa; phylum Echinodermata; class Ophiuroidea; order Amphilepidida; family Ophiodermatidae; genus Ophioderma; species Ophioderma brevispina. The sequence goes on from JAMKCH010014226.1 coordinate 20,215, forward strand.
TTGTTACAGAATATGCAAAAATCTGTTTTCGAATTTTCTTAGTTAGTAGCAAATCACTGATCGTGCATTTAACTGAAGTACATGCACTAGAGAATCCGAAGGGGTCATTTAATAGCTCAAAAACGGATTGGGCTTTTCATGAGTATGGGTGTTGGCCAGAAGGTTAGATTCAGATTACAGGTGAATTAAGAACTGATACTTGCAAAGAGGATTATAGTAAATGCTGTGTAGATCGTTCCGACAACTAAAGTCACTGCAATTTGAGTAATTTGGTGGCGAACTTCATGCAGGCAGACTGCGTATACCTTCTCCCCGTACCCTGTAGTAATAATTTCCGAACTTGTTTGATATATCTCAAATTTTTTTAATTAACCCGGATTCTCTAGTACTTATTTCATGTAGTACTATTATATGGGGGTTCCTGGGGTGCAATCCTTCCTCGCGAAACCGCCATTTGAGCTAATTTAACAAGCCTACTACTCTAAAAAGCCTCAGGTCCCCCAATTCAAATTCCAAATGTCGCAAATACTTTTAAATGGAAGATTTGGGGCCTTTTAACAGCCTATAATTTGAAAAAAATAAGAGGGTAAAGTGCGTTATTGTGGCTATTAAGTTTGGAATTTTAGTATTTAGGGTGGCTATTGCTGTAGGGGTGCTATGTATATATGCGCTGTGTGCTTTATTTATCTAAGTGGTTGTCTGCGTGCTCTGTTAGTGCTTTATGTGGGCTGTATGCGCTTTGTCTTGCTTTGCTTTACCCCTGATTTGCAATTTTTTATGTGCACCGTATGCTGCCTTATGTGTATGCTTTGTATGCATATATGTGTGCTATGTGTGCATGCTGATAGTTTGTGCGATGTTTGCATGCTTTAATGTGTGTGCTGTTGCGTGCACTTTTTGTGTGCGCTTTGCATGCATTTGTGGTTTGCTGTATCATATTGTATTATGTGCACTGTGCCAGCTATATGTGTGTAAATATTTGTGCTTGGTGTAAGTATGCTATTGTTTTGTGGTGTATAATTTGGCCTCATACATTTTATAATTGCATCTCAAATATAAAAATAAGCAATATGAAAGTATATCATGGCTTTTTGATGCTAACATAAATTTCAATTAGCCCTATGAAAATTGAAATAGTAATATATAATTAAATATGGGTCAAAATAAGGTGCAGTTTAATAATTAAGAATTGCTTAAATCTAATATCGCAAAATATATTAAAAGTTACCCAAATCAAAGGCATATAGTTTTGTGGCGTATTTTTTATTAGATTGTACTAATCCATTGGTCGTACATAACAAGGCAAAGGAATTGGGTTTTCTTTTAATTTCGTGTTAAACTTGATGTGATTAACTCTTGTACCATCATTAAGAATTAAACTACACTCTCCAAACTGTGTATTTATATACTCTCTAAGCATTTGGGTAATTATATAAATTTGGCCTCTGCGAGTTCGCGCCATTTAAAAGTGCTTTATGCATCTTTTTGTTCCTGTAATCGTTTTTTCAATTTCAAATTGCTCTTGTGTAATCTTGCCACTTGTATATATATATACATATAGTTTTTTTTTAAACTGATTTTAAATATTTATTGTTATAATTACTAAATGTATAAAACATATACTGCAAAATGAAATGAATAATCTTAAAAGGTGAAAACGCAAGTGTATTTTAAATATATTCTGTGGGCTTTCTTTTGTATGGCACTATATTAGGTCAATAGAATAACCTATTTTATATTCTTTGCATCCTTGGCATGGCATGGATACCTGCTTTCTGACATGGTATTATCAGTAGGTTACCTTATTGGAAATTATAAAAAGTAAATTAATTTTGCCACAGACAAATTTTAAAAAAACATTTTGAATAAATTATTTCTAAATATATATGGCATACAGTGCAAACACGTATTGATGATTTAATAAAAATTTCATGAAATTGATGGTAATATAAATATTCAGTTTTAAAACTTGTAATGGTTTGTTTGTTTTATATCAATAATAACTGGGTTAAGTTAACCAAAGAAATAATTCATTCTACTCAAAGTCAACATTAAAGAAATTCGGTGTTAACCTTTTGCGTTCTGTGGGCCTTATGCCTGATAGACAAGTACCTGTGCCACAAACACAACTTATCAAACACCCTCAATGAAAGTTCAAAGAGGGAAATGGCACAAGGATACACAATTCATTTTCTAGAATTGAGACAAACCCCACATACAATTCTGGAAATTTGTCTAAAGGTTTAGAACTTACTGTTCCATAGGTTATAAACAGAGAAGGATGTTCTTTAGCTTTTTGGAAGAAATCAAAACCAAATTCATCACATGTCTAACCAATGAGCTTGCAAATTTGGGAGGTTTTGAAATATCATTAGTCCTTAAAGTACTTTGCATCAATGCCCAGAAGCACGCTATTCTCCAACATTTTACCATAATCAAATTCCTATTCATACTAATGAGAGTGAGATTAAACTTGAATGCCCCATTTGATGACATAAAACAAAATAGATAAAGGCAAAAGATGGCTCCTAACTGGGTATAGAACGTATTGAAACTCTATGGTTAAACAAACGCCAATTACCAACCCCTGCGTGGTGGGTCTTATATATTGACTTACCTAAAAGTTTAAAGAATAAACTGCTATTATCATTTATCAAAACCAAATAAACCTCTTAAGATGGGCATTAGGTTCTGGCCTTATTTCCTGTTAACAGATGCTGAAAGACCCTCAAAATCCAACAATTGATAGACTTTCGATTTTTCCGACCCTGGACAACCCCCACCGGTACCCTTCAGGTCACCTACCCCCCGTATCGCAAAACAATAATCTTGCCATTAATGTCCTTTGGATGTGAAAGCCATGTTATTGGTGCATCAGTTAAGCAGCAACCTTTTGAAATACCTAGAATTAATTTAATGCTCATTGAAGAATCCAAAAAAGAGGATCTACATCATTACCTTGGCTTAAAGACTTAAAAAACCGCCTACTCTACGATCAACAACACACAAAGAACGTAAGTACTTCTTTGAACGGCCTGTTTTGCATGGTTATATAAGGGAAGACTTGCTCGAACAACATAAACCAGAATGTCGAGGGAATGGTGAAAGAGACATCAGAATAGAAATGCCCCAACCTAAAAATCCATACAAAATTCGAAAACGGGCATCGACAAGAAGCTCACTTTATAATCTACGCAGATTTTTGAATCAATAATAAAGAAATTGAGGGGTTCCTACTTTAGAAACCGCAACCTCATAGCATACTCAACGAACACAAATACATGAAGCATGTGGGTTTTTTCCTATATTCTTTTGTGAGATCTGACTGATCAGTAGGACAACACAGTTGTTTACAGAGGATCCTATACAACAGAAATGTTTCCGCTGCAAAGACTTGGGCAAACAGAAAATCAAATAAAAGAGTTTTGTAAGAACCCCCAGCAAATACAGATGACGCCTGAAGACGGCGAACTTACAAATAATCCCACACATTCTACATATGCCATCAACTTATGGAAAGAAAGGTTTCCAAGGAAACCAAGAGAAAATATATGGATAAAGTACAGACCATGTCCATCTAACAGGAAATTTCGTGGAGCCGAACATTACTCGTGCAATTTAAAACTCAGACTAAATCCAGAAACAGATAATTATTCCTGTAGTCTTCCAACAATCTCAGAGGATACGATGTACATTTGATAATGCAATCTATAGCAAACAGAAGGTATATAAAATGCATTCCCTAACATGGAAAAGTATATCTCATCTCTTTGCGCCAATTATATTTATCGATAGTGGCCAATTCTTGCTGTCTTCTCTTTAAAAATCTAAAGCGAATAAACCAGAAAACTTTCGCATTACAAACATTTTTGAACCGATCAATTCAGACAGAATTACTCACTTAGAAAAGGGTTTTACCCATATGAGTAGATGAACGGTTTGGCAGCAACTTTCAATGAGATGCAATTACCCTCCATGGATACGTTTTACATGGACTTACAGACGAGGCACTTCGAGAAGACATCAACATGCACAAAATTATGGCATACTTCGGGGCTGTAAAAATCTAGGAATTATCATGATTTGTATCTTAGAACTGATGTTTTCCTCTCTTGGCAGAAATGGTTTTTGAAAACTTTAGAACAACTTTCAGTGCATTAGACAATATGAATTAGACCCCGCACATTATTACACCTCTCCAGGACTAAGTTTGATGCACTTTTGAAAAAGACAGGCATTCAGTTGGAATTACTAACAGATTAGATATGTTTTCTATTTATTGAAAAAGGCCTCCGTGGTGGAATTGTCCGGTATCCAAACGCTATGCAAAATCGTAACAACCCACTTACTCCAGCCAAATTTTAACCTCAGGCACAACAAACTCCATAATGTATTTATAT
>JAMKCH010014227.1:0-25190 GCA_023653785.1 Ophioderma brevispina
AATGAACCCCTGTAATCATAGTATAACGTATTTAGTCTTACAGTTTGTCCTTATATTTGAAATGTTTTTTTAAAGTGTGGTTAAATTTATTTATTTTTTTTTAATTTATTGAACATACACTTTTACAACGGTGGCACACGCAAAAGCATGCAGTGCGTTCAACATAACAAATGTACATAAAACAGTTAAAAACTTAAGATTGTACAAAATCACAAAAATGTTGAAAGTGGAAAAAGTTACAGAAAACCAAGGCACTTGAAGAGGACACACCACACACCCCCCCACCCACACACACACCACACACACACACCACACACACCAATTATATATATATATATATATATATTATATCTATATATATATATATATATATATAGATATATAGATATATCCAGGCAAACGCACCTCCATGTCCACTCACTTCTACAAAAAGTTTTGCAATGGATTAAAACATAGGAAATACAAACAGCACGAAGATACACTGAAAACGGCTGAGAAGCCTAATGAACACCCAAGCACGTCTCTAACCCACGTGTCAAAGGTACACCTCTACACGTAAGGTTTATTGAAATGCCGGTGCTGAGAGTGCTCATTAACCCATATCAAACAATTTTAGCAATGTAATTGTAACCAAAAAACAATGAACAATTGAACATAATTATATGTTTCCGATCTTAATGTCCAAGCACGCTTGGCGTATGATTTTCAGAATTCATTAAAAAAATCTAATCATGTCTTCTGCCTTAGTTTGTTAAACGTACATGTAGTTAAAGTACTGCCAAGACAAATTTGTTTTTACATCAGATTGCTTGACATAACCAATTCCCAAATATCCGTGCAATCATACCAATAAGACTCTTTTCAAGTTTGCTTATATTCATCAATTCTAATAGTGTTAAGTGGCATTACCACAAAAGAATTGTTTGATGTCCTTCGAGACTCATTGTTTTGCATAAAGTACTTTGCCATCAATATCGGGATCCATTTGCTTAATTTATGACAATGGAATCTTGGAAGTGTGTTGGATCTCATTTTGAACTTTAAGCTCGCACCATAGAAATCAGTTTTGTCCAAGATATTTGGGAGTTTCACCCGTTTCAAAAGTTGCGCAATCTATTACATCATGTATATCCAATTATTCACTATATTCTTGAGAGCACTTCTAGGAATTTGAGCGCAATTTTTCAGGATCGATGTACCATCTAATCATGGTATTAATCATGAGTTTGGGCCAACGATTAAGATCCATGTCACTAACGCGCGCTAAATACTTCATTCAAAAGTTTTTGAATCGAGGATAATGGAGCCCACGAATCGCCTAAAGCGCCGCACGCGGGCTTGTTTCGGGAGGCTTTTAGAATGTGACGCGCCATTTGAAGCTGCACTTTTTCCAATTTTGTCAATATTGCTTGGCCTTCCGGGGATCCATACTGGCGCTTTCATAGTTAATAGAGGGGAGAACAATATTTCTCCCTAAAATATCACCGTAATACACTCTATTAAAATCCTCAAAATTGCCTATCACAGATTTCACGTATGCAATTAGCCTGTTACCTTTCTTAATTACTTCATCAACATGACAATGATCCGTAAGATTACGGGAATGAAAACGCCGAGGTACTTATAAGAGTCAACTTCGGAAATAAATTCATTGCCTAATTTCCAAAATTTGTTTTTGTTGGTACGTTGGCCTACAATCAAGACATTTGATTTGTCGTGATTGAAACTCAATTTCCAGTCTCTCGCAAATTGTGCAGCCAGATTTAACATGCTGTTTAATTCATATTCGTCATTTGCGAGCAAAACCACGTCGTCTGCCCAAAAGAGACTACCGACACAAATGTATGAATCCTGACACCAACATCATGCTTCTGAAGTAACTTTGCAAATTCGTGAATAAAAATACAAAATAAAACAGGCGAAAGGACACAACCTTGTTTCACTCCCTCTGAGACGTCGAAAAAATCAATATCACCAAATTTAACTTGGGCTTTAACTTCTTCATACAGAGCATCTATCAACCTCCAGACACGACCTCTAAGACCTGAATTCCAAGCTGCCAGAAGAAGCCCCTCCCTCCAAACGGTATCGAACGCCTTTCGGAAGTCCAAGAAGGCCATAAACGTTTTCTTACCCTCAGCTAAACGACACGCACAAATACTTTTCAGGGTAAACACATGGTCTTCACATCGATGACCTGGGCGAAATCCTCCTTGAACTTCCGAAGGGTATTTGAGCTTTCAAGAAATTTGGAGATGCTCATTGCAATGATTCTATTGAAAATCTTGGCTACGCATGACGTTAAAGAAATACCCCTATAATTATTGAGATCTTTACAATCACCTTTCTTAAAGATGGGTACAATGACACTCCTGTTCCATTCATTTGGAGTTTTCTCAAGCTCAATAAATTTCTCAAACATAGCCAAAAGACTCTTATGTAAACAATCCCCACCGTTTTTGAGAAGTTCGTTAGTAATACCATCGATGCCGGGCGATTTGTTGTTTTTTGCTAAATTCAAAGCTTCTAAGACAACATCCATGTTAATGTTGACATCATATAAGCAACTGTCATCAATGATATCGTCATAGTGTGACTGACTTCTGAACGATTTAACCATATGACTCACTTTATCAGTGTTATCACGCCTTTCATGATTACCCGCTTCGTTCATATTCAAATGCATTTTACCAAGTGTATTCCAATATTGGAGGATAGTTTGATTCATCTTGGTTTTATCGTAAACAATGTCATTTGAGTTAGGAACTTTAATACAGTGAATAGCACTTCTACCCTTAGTATTTCCTTTCAACACTTTCCAGAAATCTTTACAACCTGGACCACCCTTATTCGCAATGTCAATCGATCTATTCACTCTCATTTCAGTAATCTTCTTCTTAATAAGGTTCTTGACATATATACGTTTGTCCTGGTAGGATTTCCATAAATTATCACCCAATTGTTTATCAGAACGATCACCCTTTCCCCATTTCCTGTGCTCCCTTGCCGCCTTTCTACAGTCCTTAATGCCTTGATCAATATCCTTATCAAACCACGACTTGCATTTATTCTTAACCTCTTTTGTGCCTAATCCCCCCCCGGGGGGGGGGGCACTTGTATTCAAAGGTGGATATGATGCGTGAACATGCACTTTCAAAATGCACCCTAAACACGTATTTTCACCGACTATAAAACAAGCTAAAACATACCCTAAACAAGTATTTTATCTGTTTATGATACCCTCAACAAGTACACAGTGCATTGAATCGTAAATATACCCTTTATTATCTTGCTTTGCTTTACTTCCCAAAGTACGATACAATATTTTGGATGATTTTGATCCCTGCTTAATGAGATATAACATGACATTTTCAGGGTTAAGAGAAAAACATACCCTTTTTTCCATATTTTGCTGTTTTTGACACCCTAAACGATGTACGCGCGTACATCGCCTGTTGGAAAAAAAGACACCCTTTTTACGCGTTTTCTTGTTCACGCATCATATCCACCTTTGAATACAAGTGGCCCCCCCGGGCTAATCCCTCAGTCGCAGCCGCCAGGACATTATTTTTCCATGACTCCCAAAGCCTGTCTGGGTCGTCAAAGGTTTGAGTGGACCAATTTGAGAATTTAATCTTTAATCCTTGATCTTGTTTAATGTCCCAAACAACCCTTTCAGTATTGTTGGAGCATGTTCATTGTCATCGCACTTTAATACCTTAAGCTTAAGCAATAACACATTGTAATCACTTCATAAGCCGTATTTGCGCTCTTCATCAACAATCATTTCATTAACTCTATTTATTAGATTGTCTGAACACATCATATAGTCAATGGTACTACGAAGATTACCTCGAGCCCATGTAAATTTCCCAGAACACAAAAATGAACAGTTAATAATGCCCAAGTTTGAATTATTACGGAAAGCTAAAAGGCGCTCACCATTACTGTTACATACAGGGTCACCGTCAATGATTTCACTACCGATTCTTGCATTCATGTCACCCATTACTAAAATACATGGGTTATCTTCCTCATTTTTAATGCGCAATACTTCTGAGAGTAATTGGCCATATAATTCGTCTGTTATGTTCGCATCAGTCCCTTCGACCGGAAAATAAGCAACAGCAATATGAACTGGTTTATCTTTACCAAAACAAACTTTAACCCAAAGCCTTTGATGAGTTGAATAAATCGTCATCAACTATACATACTGAATCAGAAATATATAACCTATGCCGCCACCCCCTTTAGTGGTTCTATTTTTTCCTACCCATCTGTAGCCGCGCACATTAACAACATCTGTATCGTTTAGAAAAGATTCCGCAATACCAAAACATCAAATTTCTCATTCTTAAGTAACCTCTCAATTTCATAGAATTTAGGTCTAAGCCTATTGACGTTATTGAAAGCAATTTTAACACTACATGTATTACATTTAACATCAATTTTGTTACGACTTTTCTTACCCCCACGTCTATGGCGGCGTTTCTTGGCAAGGGAATTTCGCACAGTGGCAACATCAGAATTATCATTAGTAACATTATTAGACAATTCAAGTTCATCAGTCAATAAAGTATAGATATTTGTACATTCAAGTTCAACGTTGCTGGCTAATTCCTAATCCCTTCGATTGCGACGGTATGGCATGCGATTAGAGTTCAAATCCATTTCATTGCTACAGAGAAAAGGTCGTCTTCCTGGTTTATACGATTTGTGACCAAATTCGTGACAGTCGTGACATTGCATGAGTGCACTTGTTTGTGGTATGATTTGAGAGTCCACAGAAATTGCATCGGGCGATGCGAAAGTTATCGTGTCCATGTCTGCGATTTCTTTGTTCTCTGGTTGTATGCTGGGGCTGTTGTCTGGTATTATCCGTGGGTATCGGTGCTGTTTTAGGCTCTTTCTTAGGAATGATTTTGTGTTTCTTGTTAATGTTCATTAGCAACTTCCGTGTGCCGACTTTGGACAAGTGTAGGCCTTTAACGTTGAGATTGGACTTGTCAATGTCATTGTTCCTAAGATAAAAATTGCCATCATTGTCAACCAGCGTACAGTCTTTCTCCTGGGCAAAGAGTCTTAATTTGGTGTTGAATTTCTGAACGCGTTCATTGTTGTCAGCATCATCCGTGCGCGGACAGATCGTTGACAGAATTACCTTAGTTGAAGGGGCTCTGTCGTGAGTTGTGTCAATAAGTTCCTTGTACTTGTTCAACACCTTGTGCCATTTTGACATCCGATACGCAATCATTTGTGCCTACGTGCATTACTATTGTATCAAATCCTCAAGATCCATGTCCTTAACACTTAACTGCATAAGGGGGTGGGGGTCCTAGGACCCAATTTTTGGGTTTTTCTGCCGGCGATTTTTTAACGCTGCAATAATATTGGTTTATATTTGTGTATTTGTCTAACTTTTAGTTGCGCTTGCGTTTGTGCAAAAAAATTCAAAATCCATCGCATCGTTTTTGGCGTTAATTAGGCATGGGTCCCTAGGAGCCCCCCTTATGCACTAACGGAAGTGCCATGACAAAATTACAAATCTTAATAGAATACTGTGATTCTGATTTTCCATAATGCATACCCTAGTGGCACATAAACAAAGTAAATAATAATCAAAAAATTCTTGGAAAGTATAGTAGGCCATTAGTGTCATAATTTTATATACATCGCAAGCGGTTTACTGTAGGAACCTTATGGTAAATATACAAGTAAACCTAAAACATAGAAAATGGCACTAGACATTTCTATTTGTGCTTATATGTAAAATATAGTTTCATCCTTCACCAATAGAGCAATCAGCAAAATCTAGGTATTCAGTTCATAAAAATGCAGAAACAAATTAGTGGTCTTTTTCGCACATTTTGACGCAAAATTAAAATCATGTTTTGCCCCAATTTTCTTACTTGAACATTATTTGTATCAGTTTTATTTCTTAATTGTTAATGTCTTTGGATTCCTTCTAAAATGTGGTGGATTTCATTCTATAAATTCCTTTGGGAAGTTGTTATATAGTGGACTGGGTCCCTAGGAGCCCCCCCCCCCCCCTTATGCACTAACGGAAGTCAAACCCCTTTTGGCAGTTAGTGGTTAAGTTCTCTTTCATATTAGATACTCTTTCGCCTCTCATGCATTTGACACTTGTATTTTCTAACCCTTTTTGTTGTACCCAAGCGAGGGCCATAATCCAAATTCATGCTTAGTTTTTGAGTTACCTGCCAGATCACTAATAAACTAAGTACACCTTGATTTTTTTGGTAGCTTTTATGATAATACCAATAATCCCGATGTGTGCTAATTAAATTTTGTTGCGGTCACCTCGAAATCCAAGATTGGCGTCAAAAATGGGCTGCCGTTTTGGCTAAACTACAGTATTTTGCGGGTACTGTCCTACGGAAGCCCTTCCACTTCACCTTGTTTTGGTGTAATATTGAAGATAATTTAAAGTATCTTACATGATGATACCCAATTTTGTGGGTTTCGTGTATCTACACACCGTTTGGGGCCAAAAAAGCAAAAAACATAATTTTTGCATTTTTTTCAAAAAAAATGATGCGGAATGAAATACGTTTCTCCCACATTATCAAATTTGTTCTTTATAAATGGATCAAGACTTCTCAGAATTTGCCCTCATATAAAATGCATTTTGTGTGACAAGCCCACGATCATAGCCAGTTTAACTTGAAAGTTATGGGTCTAGAAGGAATGGGGTCTTAATCACAAAAAAAACGCCATTTTTGCGCATTTCTCTAAACACAATGAAACAAATGTTGGTCCAATTACCATATAAAATGCTATATGGAAGTTTTTGATCACCTTAATTATAATAAATGTTTGATTTCAGTTGCTGCAATGGCATGCTGATTCAAACTTTTTGAGGGTACCTCTAACTCCAAGATGGCGGCCAAAACGGCCGCTGCTTTTGCCCAAAACAATGTTTTAAAGATAACGGGTTGAAGAAAGCCCCAATCAGCATGTGATTGTGTCATTTTAAAGAGCAAATAAAAATTTTCTACAGGGACTTTATACCATGCTTGGATGAGTTGAGGTGGTTTTTAAAGTGGATATGCAGCAAAAAAATGTGAGTTTTGACATTTTTACCAAAAGAGATCAAGAAATTCTTATTCATGAGTACTTATTACTTTGTAGGGACTTTGTCCCTGATAAATATGCACACGTTGACAAAGGTCAGCTTACAACATATCTGTAAAAAAGTTATAGTGCCCAAAGTAAAATGTGTCACAATCAATATAAAATGCTAATGACAGTTTTTGATCACCTAAACTATAATAAAGGTTGAGTTCAGTTGCTGCAAGGGCCTACTGATTCAATTTTGCGGTAACCTCTAAATCCAAGATTACGGCAAAAATGGGCCGCTGGTTTTGACACAAATTACATTTTTACGGATAATATTTGAAGAATACCTCATGTGGGTATGTCATTTTACAGCAAATCAAATTTATTGATGTTTCACTTTAAACAGTAATCTTTTAAAAGCTCTAAATAAAACTTTACTTAAGATTTAAAGTGACAGGAGGAGATTTTTTTAGATACGAATTTCTCTAAATTGCCAGGTCGATTTGGAGACCACCTACCAAGAACGTTCCGAAAGGTTTATGGAAAACAAGTACAAAAGAAAACAGGAAACCTTGTTTTGAACTTGCCTCACTACCATAATTGTCCCCATAGAACACCGTGCTTTGACTTTCTGTCATTTGCACGACAGAAAGTCTAATCATGATTATTACATGAAGACGGCGTATTCGGCTTATCACTTCAGGTGTGATATATACATTGGAAAGCATTCCAAATATGCAAAAAACCCGGGTTCGAAACAAAAATTGGGGGCGCTTCTTTATGGAAATCTCCTCAATGTCTCTTTAAATGTGTGTAGCATAGTGGTCAACCGCTGCAAGTTGTGCCATTCAAAAATGCATTTGCCAGAACGTGCATGTGACAAAAACTATAGTTTGAAGTTGGTTAATTGTTGCTCATACTATGAAATAGCTATACACACGATGAAACAGTCTTTTGTCCTTGCCTCACTCTGTATTGTTCTCCCAATTATGGTAAAGAATACAACAGCCTAAAAATATATTAATAGGCTGGTTCTTGCACTCCTTTGGAGAAGTGCAAATCCCTGTACTTTTCATTACGCACAGTGTAAAAATTGGCAGTGTCTATCAATAAATATGTGCCTGTGTAAACCACAACTCGTACACTATGTTTCTCAAAATGAAAATAAAACCTATCAAAATTACAAAGAATTTTGTCATAACTAGTACTTAAATATTCTATAGAAGGCTATAACATTTTTTCACCAAGCAGAATATTATAAGCTATAAAAATTATAAAATGTATTTCTTTCTAAAAAGTGAAAATGAATAAAAAAGATCGTCAATTCACCTTCGACCTTATGAGTACCGGGTACTTACAAAACCAATATGCGTCACGCTGTTTAAACATGGCCTATTCATAGCTTTGCACGAACAATAGCAAAGCAAATACACTACCCATGGCTTGTTACTGGGAACACACAGGGTGGTAAAATAAAAACTTGAATTATTCAAAAACAGGAAGTGATCTTTTGTCTAGAAGACGGCCTAACCAGGAGAAGGTCGGCATATATGAATTGTACTACTATGTAGTACAACTATTCATCATGCAGAAAAAGTCAAAGTGGTTTTAATAAAAGTTCAACACTTTTTCATAAATTTTGTTTCAAAATAGGCTTTCTATCCTGCTGAAAATAGAAGTACAATGCATTCAGTGGGGGTGTGTCTGGTCTAAAGCTTGTTGATTGGCTAGTGAGTAGTACACACAAACTGAATTATTTATTGACAAGGTACACTGTGTTCCGTTTTTCTTGCACCCACATTAGTAGGAACTGCAATCGGCATTGCAGCCGCAACATGTAATCCCCAAAACCCCGTGGGGGGGGGTGGCACTCCCATCTTGAATGACCTTTTTTCAGCTCGTTGTCACCCAATAAAACTAACTTCTGAATTTCATCAGTCACCCAAGGCCCCCTTTTTTAATTATACCACGTCACCCAAGACCCCTATTTTGGGTGAAACTGTTGTAAAAAAAAAATTGAAAAGACTATTTTTAAGAAAATTTTGCAAACATCTCACCAAAATACCCCCTTTTTTGGAAATTTTGCAAATCTCCTCAGAAACCCTATTTTTTAAGCAAGTTTGTCTGTCCCTGTCGCCCAAAGAGCCCCTTATTTTTTTCAGTCCTGTCACCGATGCCCCTGGGTTAGTTAGTTTTACTTTAGATTTTTTGCATCCAACATTTAAATACATATAGTATAGAATAATGAAGACAAGAATATAATCACAAGCACTCACATCATACAGACAACAAAAGTTGAGATACCTGGAATGCCCCATTAAGCCTGGCTAAAGTGTTAAGCTTATTTCCAATGGGGTCCGGAAGAGTAAATAATGACGTGGGAGGAATTAACATTAAAGGGACCAGAACATAGTGGACCAATAAAAGTACAAGGACAGCAAAACGATTAAACATTGGAAATTAGCTTACGCGTGTAAATAGCCAAGGCTGGTCAAGTTTCAAGGCAATTATCTGCAAGATGTTTTTAACAGCAAGTTTGAATGCAGCTTTATTGCTGATGCCGATTGGCTTTGTGGTGGTAAAGACATTCCAATCACTAATAGTTGGTATAAACAGAATGATTAAAAAAAACGCTATGCCTTTAACGCGAGGAACCATGAAATGTATTGACTCAATCGGGTACGTGTAAGAAATGAATATTTGAAAACTCTAGTGAAGTTTTTGAGAAGATAGATGGACCTATGTTTATTTACGATTTAAAAACGTGATTTAACCTCAGTTGCTTTGCAAGATCTTGAATGCTTGGAACTTGACAGAGTTTACGACAGCTTTGATCAATATGCCTATTCTTGGTGGATAATTGAGAATAAACCAAATGATTTTGTTTTTGAGAGATCTGTTTTGATTTAGAGCTAATACCAGAAAACCAAGAGGTACAACAATAGTCCAAATGAACATTGCAGCAGGGTGAAGCGCAAAGATTTCTGCGCAACGTCTGGTTGAGATAGCTGGACATGCCGATATAAAACTTTAGCCGCCAATAACCTTTTTTTACAACTAATAACCTATTATCACCTGAAAGCGTCTGTTCACGTCACACCTAGATATTTGATAGAGTCTTGAGAGTTTATTGTTTGTCATTATAATTTATAGTAAAATTGGTTACCTTTTTTCAAACCTGGGTGGTAGCCAAACAAGATACATTCCGGTTTTTCCCGCCATGAATTATAGCTTTGGATTACATGATTTCAGTCAGAGCTGAGCTTCACAAAACTACATCGGGGTTTTATCCTGATGAATGATGACACTGTCATCAGCATAGAGTAACAGCTTGTGTTTATGTATTCGAGAAAGTCCCATTGGGAGTGACTTTTTTTCAGCATCGTTGTCACCCCCATAAACTTCTGAAAATTTCATTCACCCAAAGCCCCCCCCCCTTTTTAAAATTATCCACTGTCAACCAAGACCCCTATTTTGGGTGAAATTTTGAAAAAAAAATTGAAAAGACTATTTTTAAGAAATTTTTGCAAATTCTCACCCCAAAGACACCATTTTTTTGGAAAATTTTGCACAATCGTCACTCAAACCCCTATTTAAGCAATTGTCTGTCTGTCACCCAATGACCCTTATTTTTTTCAGTCCTCTTCCACCGAATGCCCCTGGGTTAGTTTAGTCAGACTCCATCATATAATCCCGCATACTTGAGTTCTTTCCACTATTCATTAAAGGCTGACTCATCGATTTCCCGCGGAGGGTTCCCTCAATTTTCAAACAAATCATGTTTTTGCATAACATAATGCTTGTCCCATTTGAATAGTTCAGTTCAGTTGAAGTCCGTAGAAAATTCACAACTTTGTTATAAAATTCCCTATCTGCCTCAAAATTTGCATGAGCATTTTATGGTACTGTTTTTATTTCTCACTTACTATTTTCAGGCCAAAAAATTATATTTCCAATCTCTGAGTCAGCCTTTAAGAAATTGCTAAGCCGTCCTTGACCTTCATCTCTTATGACCCTTCTTAGCTATTTTGTTTTGTATGAACTTGTTGGTTGGGGCTAGCATATTGTGGAAAAGCCTGTTTTTCGACTGCTCTATCGTGGACCTGGTTCTATTGAATAATTGTATACGGGTATGTATCCCACCACATGTACACTGTTGCTGATGCATGAGCACTAATTTTTCAGAACGCCTAAAATGTAACACCTTTTAACCTGAACACTACTTAACCCTAGTGTTCTGTTACCGTTTTCTGTGATAAATACTTCCCGTTTCTTAATATATGGAAAATTTAAGAAAACTACTTATGATTACAATCAAAATACTATGCCCATTTTTGCTGCCTCAAGTAAAATAAAACAATTTTTGGTCATAGTCGCTAGAACACATCGGACACCTAAACCTTGTCGTTTTTTTACGTTTGAACAATGGTGTCAGGCATGAAATGTACAGCGATTTGCACTTTTCCAAATGAGGTGCAAGAATCACCCTATCAATGCAGCTATTTATCCTGAGAACGAGTCAGATCATTCAAATAATCAACTTACTTTCACTGATTAAGAGTCAGAGACAGATGATATCTATACTAAGTATTATTTAGTAGTATTCTTCACATATACTTGGGAAGAAAACTACAGAACAGAGATAAAGTACAACATGAATCTGCGTTCATCGTGCATGTCTTGCCAAAGTATGAGCATTGTAGTAACCTCAAAATAATCGTTTTTTATCACACTTTTGCAAATTGCATATTGATAATAGGCAACTTGTAGCAGTTAAGCATGCTGCAAGCAGTTGTTAAGTAGAGTTTTCTATTTAAGAGCTATGTAAAATAGTAAGGTTTTTTAAAGTGAAAACCGTAGTTCTTTTGGATCCTTGCTGCCCTTCTTTGATGAAGTATGTCTTCTAGATAGTAAAAATCTTAAAATTTCTATGAATCACATTGTCCAGTAGAGTACATGTACTTCATCTTTAAGCCTTACTGTATAGATGTGCTAAAAACTGTGTTTTGTGTGATTGTGACACATTTTACTTTATGCACTAGAATTTTTTTATCAGATTTGTTGTAAAGCTGGCCTTTTTCAAAGTGTGCAATTTCATAGAGACAAAGTCCTACAAAGTAATACGTACTGCATGAATAAGAATTTTCATTGATGTAGAAAAATTGTCTCTTTCTTGATCTCTTTGGTAAAAATGTCAAAAACTCACATTTTTGCTGCATATACCACCTTAAACCCCATCAAGCATGGTAATAATCCTTAGAAAATTTTATTTTGCTTTAAAATGACCACCGATACATGCTTATTGGAGGCTTTCTTCAACCGTTATCCTAAAACATTGTTTTGGGTCAAAGCAGCGCCCATTTTGGCCGCCATTCTTGGATTTATAGGTTACCGCAAAAATATTTGAATCATCAAGGCCATTGCCCAACTGAAATCAAACATTTATTATATTTATGTGTATCACAAACTGTCATATATCATTTTATTGGTATTGACACACACATTTGTTCATGTGCTTAAGAAATGTGCAAAAATGGCGTTTTTTGTGATTAATACTCCATTCATTCATAGACACTATAACTTTTAACTTCCACTGGCTTTACCTGTGCTTTTCCACACAAACTGTATAATTCATATAAGGGGAAATTCCTGAGAAGTCTTGATCCAATTATGAAGACAGTTTTGATATAGACATCCGACCACCAAATGATGGTCATAATTGATCCGCCATTACTGGGGGCCTCCAACCCAAAACCTCCCAATCTTTTACGTCTGTAACCACGCTTGATTTAAGTATAATTCAGAGCTACACTAATCTGCACATTGGGTGAATTCAGCAGGATGCACCCCAGCTCTGGCTGCCAGTGAGATGGTTGGAATGTGTCAAACCGGATTCGTGTATATGGGGAGAACCTATTTCAATCCGCATCATTTTTTTGAAAAAATGCAAAATAATGCTTTTTGGCCCCACAACGGTGTGTAGATAACAACGAAACCCACAAAGTGGGTATCATCAATGTAGATGATCAAGCACAAGGTACTTGAAGGCTCACTTATGCATTATCCTCAAACTACTGTCGTTATCCAAAATGGCAGCCATTTGGCCGCCATCTTGGATTCTAGTTGACCGCAACAAAAATTTAATTAGCACACCTCTGAATTATTGTGTATTATCATAAAAACGTACCACAACATCAAGGTGTGCTTAGTTTGTAGTGATCTGGCAAGTAACATCTTATTTTTTATTTTGGCCCTTCACTTAATCATAACTGATCATATAATCGCTAATTTTCACATTATACTTTTTCGAAAATGCAAAAACAAACACCACAGTTTTAATCTATGAGAGAACAATAGTGGTTCCTCTTGCTACCAGATTCCGCAATAATTCACAGCATTAAACCGTGCTGATTAGACTTATTAGTCCAATGTTTGTAGCTCCTCCACAAGTTTGGAGGGTAACTATTTCAATGTGGTATTTAATGTTCTGATGCACCATCAGATGAGGTGCGGCCCTGTATCATAAAGTGTTGACCATAAATTAATATTAGTACCTAATTTTTGGTGCATTTAACAAGCGTTTTTCACCGTGGAATGAAATTCACTATTAATGAGCAGTAAAGACACTATCAGTGATTCACCGAGAATCAAAATATTTAAAAGTTGCAGAAATAGCTTAATTGAATGATAAATCTTGTATAATTCACTAAGTATTTTTTCGCCAACTGAGAAAGGAAAAACCAGCAGTCTTCAAAGATATGACTCTCCATAATTAATATGTTGTAGTAAGTGTCCGTACGGACAGTAATGACTAAAATATCGGAATTCTGTACTTATGAGGTTGCTCTTTCTGTCTAATCAATTTGCAGGATTGTAAGGGTACCCTTACTTGTTACAGACATGCATAATCTGATTTTCCTGATTTTTTCAATTTTATGATTTAGCAAATCACTGATAGTGCTAAGACGGACTCATAGATTCCCTAGGAGGCGCCCTCAATTTCAACGATCGTGTGTTTTGCATATACAAAATGCAAATGGAGTGCGCTCGCAAGTGGAAGTGCCCATCTCTCTGTCATTGGCGTTTGGGCCGACTCCCTCATATGTTGTCGTGGGGGGTTTGCCACTCCTCCCCACAGTGAGTCTGTTTTGCATTCCCATCATATGCCAGTACCCATTTATACTCCTTGGTGAAGAGAGGCAAGCGAGGTAAGTGCCTTGCCCAAGGGCCCCACACATTGGTGACATCGGGGCTTGAATCCCACCACCTCATCTTATGAGGCGCAGTGCTAACTACTGGGCACCACATGTGCCCTTTAATATACCCAGAAAACTCTGATTTCTCAATAACTACTGAAGCTGTGAAGTTCATTTTCAAGGAGGGAGGGATATTCCGTTTTGTTATAAACTGTTGCAAACCCCATGACAATCGCTCATGCAAGCCATAGATATAACGATTATTTAGCTCCATTGGAAAGAAGTTGGCAAAATTGAGCTGACTTAGTGGGTTATCCTGGCTAATGACTGTTTGTGCGTATGTGCTAGTGGCTTATGTGATTTTGTGTGTAATCTGTAATGTCGTTGTCGATTTGCCAAATAACAAACAAACAACAAATCTCTGTTATTTTGCATCCATTTCCCAATGGGATTAAACAGAGTTAGTATTATCGGTACATCAGAGAGATTTGTGGTTCAATCGTGTACATTGACTAATGGATAATCTAAGAACCTGAAGGTGAAATGCTACTACTAAAACTAATGTGCAGGGCTGTATCTGAACAAATATCTTGCATGATATCTAATGATAGTAACTTTCTAAAGGGTTACGTGTTGAAATATTAATTGTCGGGGAAGTAAGGCCATTTACATTGAACAAATTTGTAAATGGGGATAGCCCGATTTAAGAATATGAAATTTTCATCTTGATAGATTGCCTTCACCCAAAAAACTCCATCTGCAAAGTTTTGCGCCGATATTCAAGCCGTTTTGATGTAAGAGCTACAAAACGTGATTTTTGTAAGCCCCATAGAGTATACTTAAAAATACTGTAAAATAATGTACTTATGTATGTTGGCAATCATCCAGGTAAAATAAATACAGGAGTAAAGGTTATATCAATCTTGGACTTACAATTTTTGTGAGTGACGACTGTTAACATCCTATCCGGAGCATCCTCAGGCCTGACTGGTGTCTGACGGAAAAAGGTTGTTGACCCGTAACGGGGTCAACGAACTACTGGCAACATTGATTGCGTTAACACTGGTTAAGGAAGCAATCTATGTGAAACGGGAAATCCATCTCTCAACCGTGGAGGGGGCCTACGTTACACCTTACCGGGGGCCTACAGTTCAACAATCAAGAAGATTCCTCAATGTTTCCAGTAGTTCGTTGACCCCATTACGGGTCAACAACCTTTTGCCGTCAAGACACCAGTCGGCCTGATGATGCATCTGGGATAGGATGTGAAACGTCGTCACTCAACAAAAATTGTAAGTCCAGAGATTAGATTATAAACTTTACTCCTGTACTGTAAAATTAATATTGGTCGACCAAAAAGGGGCACATTTTCACTCATAACTTCCAAACCAAACATCCTTTATCCCTAAGATTTCACAGGGTAAATGAGAAAAATAGTAGCTTTCTTCTGATACCAAAATTATGGCCACTTCCGGTAAAATCTGGACTTCTGGGGACGAGGCTATTAGCGATCGGGCCATGGACCTTTAAGAAAGCAATGGATGTTGCCGAAATGAAATATTAGATTCAAGTCAATTGTTAAAGGTGCATTTCGTGATTCCAGCACCTTCTGTTTTATTCATCGTTCATGGGCCTTGAGAAAAGCTAATTCGCAAAATTTGAGTTGATCCCAAACTTGCGGTTTTGCGTTATGAGCAAATGCTTGTTTCCCACGGTCCCATAGTCCACCGTGCTGTAATTTCAAAATACAAAATTGCAATTTCTTACATATACGACTGAATTGCACGTAAGATTTGGTACACATGGATTACTAAGACTAACGGTTCAGGTGATATAAAAATCTCAACATTTTTAGGTAAGTCGGGGTGGGGGGACGAGGTTGTGGATCACGAAATAGAATGTGACTGTAGGCTCAATCATTATTTTATCAATTTATTATTCCTGATATCTATTTGCCACTTAAAAAACTAATAATTTCCTTTCTTGTTAATATTTAAATGGTATGTCATGAATACAGCAGTACATTCAATGTGTTGGAAATCGGACAAATGATGTTAACTGTGTAAATCCTATTGGAATGGGTGAAAACAGATGGCTTTTAATAATCGTTCATATCTCTGGTTCGCGTGGGTGGATTATCATTGGATTTGCACAATTTATACAAAGGATTATAATTAATATTCACCATGAAAATGAAATTCACAGCTTCAGTAGTTTTTGAGAAATCGAGGTTCATCTGCTGGCACCACTTTTTTTGGATATTTACTATGACATATAAAACAAGATTTTTTCCACCTACTAGAGAAATTTAGATTTTTATCAGACGTTAGCATGGAGTCCATGGACGTTAGTCTGTATATTGGAATTGGTCTACTTTTGAAATCCAAAAATGTGCCGACAGAAGACAGTAAGTGTGCATGTATTGGGGGTGAGGTACTGCCTTTTGCATTGTGAGAAAAATTTGGACTTCTGTCAATGGTTTTGGATAGAGGAAGCAGTGTTTGGAGCTATAAATTGGATATGTTATGTGTTGAAGTCTTCTCCAGGGCCGAAAGGCTTGTTTTGTTTTTTGTAAAGGAAAAGGTGGAATTTTGGACGATTTGTGAGGCAAGTAGTTTCAAGAAATGAAGTACATCTTGAGACTTGCCAATGTGGAATGTTCCATGTTCCTAAATGGGGTATCATATTGAGAAAACATATGAGTGTGCTCGGAGAGAGAGGGGGGGGGGTGAATAAAATATAAACTATTGGGAATCTGAAGGCATTTGGGGATGATTTATAACACAGAACATTTTAGCTGTATTACTGAAGAAGAATATAAGTTGTTTTTTTTTTTAATTGGACCAGAATGTTACCTTTTTTGCAAGATGGTTTCAACTTGCATTGTGAACTAAAGAATGTTGAAGAATCAATGAAACAAATCCAATGCCCCATATAATACATTGTGTCAAATTATCCAAACTAATGCTGGTAAAATAGTGTAACATCACTTTATGCATGCAGTTTATTTATTTATTTGGACACTCGCTTTTACAACAGCGGCACACACCTTCTCGGTGGTGCGTCCTTACAAAGAAACACACAAAACAGTACAAGTAACAGAATAAAGTGGGCGCATACCAAACCTATTCCTGTAACATGCATTTAACCACTAAGAGCAAATCTGCTTGAGGGGGTAAAATGCACGGAACAAGAAACTGTGTATGCGACTACCGCCGCCTGCGTGACTCCTAGCTGAGACTAATGCTGTTGTTGATTAATTTCGACTTGCCAGACTACCCATAATCCCTCACGAGTTTGATCATCGCAATGCAAAAATGCGAAATCTGCTGCAACTTTAACCATATTTTATAAAATTCAAGAGGGTGTCCACGAAAGATTATGTCACTATTTGATGTAGAAATATGTTCTTTAGAGATGACAGTTTTGTTTTCAGGTGGACACCCCTAGGCTTTAATGGCATTTAAATTTTGCTTGCATCATTTTAATGTGTAAGCATGTGGTGTAAGCAAAATTAGCGCTGCCGATTTCAACTTACCCTGTTGCCAAGTTGAATCGTTGTTACACGATTGTAAACGTGTACACTGCACTGTGACATGGTGTATCGTTCAGTATTGTGTTGTAACACCATTCCTAGGGAATATTTACGCGACGTAGCGTATACCCGGGGACGGGATCACATAATGAAATGGATATGGGTGTAAGGTTGGCGCTTCCAAACACGGGGGCATTCGGTGACAGAGGACTCAAACAAATAGAGAGGTTTTTGGGTGAAAATTTTCAAAATTTTCTCCCAAAAAGGGGTCTTTAGGTGACAGTGGTAAACTTTCCAAAAAATGTGGTCTTTGGGTGACATTTACAAAATACATGCATGGGGCTCTTTGGGTGACATTTTCAAAATACATGCATGGGGTCTTTGGGTGACATCTATTGTGTTATGGGATATGGTGAAATAGTTTAAATATTCTAATCTCATAAAGCTTATCACCCTAATTTGTGTCATCTTAATGCTTTGCAGAACAATCAAGTAATGAAATCCAATATCCCATAATACATTGTGTCAAATTATCCCGTATACACAAGGCATATAGCAGAATAACAGATGTGATCATCAAGGTCCCATATTGTGTTATGGGATATGGTGATACATACATTATAATCATGTTATTGTCCTTGGCCACTTAAGTGCTCTGCTCCATGGGGCTTCTCTGCTATGCATAACATAGCATATGATATATAATATTTTGTATACATGAAATATAATGAAGTGCATGGAAGAGTACTGGAAAGTAAGCCAAATATTTTTAAAATGCCTGTCAAGTCCCAGACTCTGTTTCTATTAGTTTGTAGTTTGAAATGAGTGAGTGTTTATAATTAAATTTAAAGAATTAGTATTTTTTGAGTTTTAACATTTGATGGAATGTTATTCCATTGTTTAACCCCAATGTAAGATATAGATTTACTGCTAAATCCAAGTTTAATACTAGGTATTTGAAAATCTGTTGCATGTCTTGTTGAATAAGTGTGATTTTTAGCATTTGTTACAAACATGTTGTCAAATGTGGAGGGCAACTGGTTCTTGCTGTATTTGTACATGAATGTTCCAATATTATGTTTACACAAATCCATAATTTTTAGTTGATTATATTTAACAAACAAAGGATTAGATGCACTTCTGTAACTTCTGTAACTTCTGCTCTCAGCGCACGCCTTTGCAGAATGTGCAGTTTTTCCATTTCAGAGTTGCATGCACTTGCCCAAGCAGTAATACCATATGTGATATGTGAGAGAAACAGTGTTATAGAGACTAAGAAGTGCAGTTTCAGGTAGAAAGTGTTTTACTTTATATAAAATTCCAATACTGCTCGAACATTTGTTACCTAACTCATCAATGTGATTTTTCCAGGTAAGATTTTGGTCGATAGTGATTCATAAAAGCATTAACTTGATTTATTTTAGTGTTATCGATGGAGCTATTCAAAGAGTTATTTAATTTTGTTTTATTGTGAGTGCCAGAAGCATATAGTTAGTTTTTTTAAGATTGAGTGAAAGTTTATTTGTCTTGAACCAGGTGTTTAGTTTACTTATACCATTATTCATTATTGATATAGTTTGTTAATATCATGATGTGACGTAAATGCACTAGTATCATCTGCATACAATATAAAAGACAATTCATGAGCAGAATTTAGAATATCATTAACAGAAATAATAAAACCCAATGGTCCTAAAATAGAGCCTTGTGGCATACCAGTGTCAATATGTTTAGTTGAAGATTTGTGACTATTGTAATCAACAAACTGCATTCTGTTTGTGAGGTAATTTTTGAACCAATCCAAGACAATACCTCTGAAGCCATAGTGATGCATTTTAGCTAAAAGGACATCATGATTTATAGTGTCAAATGCCTTGGAAAGGTCCAAAAATACACCAGCAGTTGTTTGATTATTATTGGAAGCCTGAGTAATTTTGTGCACACGCTTTGTAATTGCCATACTTGTAGAGTGTTTGGGACGATATTCAAATTGGTTTTCAAAAAGTATGTTGTGTTTGTCAATAAATGAAATGCATCTGTTAAAAACAAGACGCTTTAAAATTTTAGAAAATCCAGGTAGAACAGAAATTGGCCAAAAGTTAGTAAATTTATCTTTGCTATCTTTTTTATGAATAGAAATGACTCTGACAATTTTAAGTTGATCAGGTACTGTGCCTGTTGTTATTGACATGTTGTATATGATAGTGAGGGAATGCTTAATTCAAAAGCAAGTTTTTTAATAATTATAGCTTAAATGCCATCATGTCCTGGACTTTTTCTAGCATTTAAATTATTGATAACTTTAATTACTTCTTCCTCTGTGATGGGAGTAAAGAACATTGTACTATCGATTGGATTAGAGAGATAAGTTGAAAAGCTAGTATTAGTATTTGGTATTTGCTTGACCTGATTTGGGCCTATGTTAATGAAGAAGTCATTAAAATATTCAGGAATTTGTGTAGGATCATTAATAATTTGATCATTTAGGTTAAATTCATTATTACAAAGTCTAGTTTGGTTTTTATTTGTTATATTATTTAATATTTTCCAGGTATTTTTAATATTTTTCTGTTCTTTATTTATTTGATTTACAAAATAGTGCTTTTTAGCACTATTTTGTAAATAGTGCTTTTTAGCAGTCCTTAATAGTTTATTGACTTTGTTATTAATTGTCTTATATTTAGTTCTATTTTGTGGGGTTCTGTTATTTAAGTATTGTTTATAGATCTTACTCTTTTTATATATCATTTTAATTAAATCTTTAGTTATCCATGGTGATTTTGGTTTAGACTTATATTTATTTGTTTTCTTAGTAAGTGGTGTGAACTTATCGAGTAAGATATTAAACATTTCAATAAAGTTATTATAAGCATTGTTGATATCATCATATTTGGATAGATTATCCCAATTAATTTCAGACATAGCATTTTTTAGAGCTCTGATATTATTTATTGAAAAGTCTCTAGCTACTTTATAGTTTTTGCTTTTATTTGAGTCAATTTGATTATTGGTTAAAGTGAAGTTTGGAAGATGGTCAGTTATATTTAATAGTAAGATTCCACTACTATTGTTAAGATTATTGGTGAATATATTATCTATTAATGTAGCACTTCTATCAGTAATATGTGTTGGTCTAAGTATTAATGGGTAGCAGGAATATGAGTATATCATGTCAATGAAATTGCTTATTAGGCTTGTCATTATCTTTAAGGATATCTATATTAAAATCGCATATTAAGTACATTATTTTATTCTCACAAGCAATTTTGTTAATTATTTGATCGAAATGCTTATTAAATTCATTAATACTATGGTGATGATGTCTATAAATTACACCAACAATTATGTTTTTATCATTAGATTTCCTAATTTCAATAAAATAACATTCGTAAAGAACATTTTGCAAGCATAAATCGGTTCTCTTTTTATAATTTATATTATTTGAGACATAAATACTTACACCACCTATATGAGAATCAATTCTATTTACAATTTCAAGGTTATAATCTTTTAAGTTAAATAATCAAGAGATGTATCATTTTTGAACCAGGTCTTGATTAATTACATTTAAATGGTCTTTTAATTTAACAAAATTTTTAGACATGCTGCGTATATTTAAATTAAGTATTGAAAAATTGGTGTGGGCCTATACTATTTATTGTCATAATTGACAATGTTTATTTCTTGCTAACTAATATATAAAATTTAAATAATTTTGCTTATGCTGTGGATAGAGTTAGTTATAATTCAAAAAATGTTGTACATGAGAAAAAATCAGTCCAATTTGATATCTTAAACATGACATGTTGTCAATATAGTTTTTTTAGGTATTTGGAAGACTATGTACATGTACATTGGAAATGTGGGCTGTAAAGAGTCAGAGAGAAATCACTATGAGAGTGAGGGGGTGGGGTGAGCAGGGCACTCAACTTCTTTTGGGTACGGATTTGTGTGGCCGACTTCCAACTTAAGAGCTTGGGAACTGATTTGTCTTTTAATAGGGCCCTTAGAATTATACAAAAATGAAGGAAACTTGGTTGGGCTTTTGAAACTAAAATTGGCTCAAATGTAGCTGAGAAAAAAAGGGAGGGAGGAGAGTTGTGAGAGGGCGAGAGACCGGGGGGCACTCTGGGTTAGGGGATGTGTGTTGCCCGAATTTTTGAACTTAGGGACTTGGAGGAAATATGTAGGCTTTAGAACTCAAAATTCGGCTCTCAAATTAAACGCTTCTGAGGCAAGTGGCGTATAATTCTTTTTGACATGGGGGGGGGGGGGGGGGTGGGGTTGATGAAAATGTAGAGATGAAACAGGGTTGCTGAAAAGATCCATTAATAACACACATGTGGCCGCGGAGGCGCGCTAAAATTTTTGCCATTTTCAAGCTAAAAATCGTTAAATGTAATTGTAAATAGAAAACAAACTGCGCGCGAAGGTAGCGCCGCAGAAATTACCATTTTAATTTTAAAAACTATATGGCCCACATATTAGGAGTTTTGGTCAAAAACACATGAACGGGCCTCAACATTGGGGGGGGGGGATGATTGTTATTGACCATCCCCCTCATCAAAAATTGGGGGGGGGGAGGATTATATCCCCCCATCCCCCGGGATTTACGCCTATGTCTGAGGCAAACAATTTCCCAAAAAGGGACCTCAAGAACTAAATTATGCTCAACTGGAATATGTAGTAACTCAGTGCGGAAGTGCCTGTAGAGGCCTGAAATGGGGTGTTCGGGAAAGGAGAACCCTGGGGTGGTTTGGAAGGAGAAAATGGGATGTTGGGGAAAGTGGACCTGGGGTGGTAATGGAAGGAAATCTGGGGTAGTTCAGAAAAGATCATGTGGTCTGGAAGGGCGACCATGAGTATTTGGGAAATGGCCATATTTGGGTTCGTTGGAAAAGGCCACCTGTGTTAGATGAGGAGGATTTTAGTTCCTTTGAGAAGGATGCTCTGGTGGCAGCCTGGGAAGGGGCTCTGAGGGACAGATGAAAAGGGGGATATTGTGTATGTAGTTGAGAAGGGACATTGTGGCAGTTAGGACCGTAGACTCTGGGGAGGTCAATATAAAGTGGACTTAAGTTGCAAACGGGCCCTGGGGTATTTAAACAGGGGCCCTATAGTTAGGTGACAAAAGTTTACTAAAACTGCAGGGCAGTCTGATAGATTTCTGTACGGAACATAACAAGGCCCCCGCCCCGTCAAGAATCGCGAAAGCGAGAACCGCGCAATTCTAGTTGAACTTTGCATTGAGAAGTTAGGCTAACTCAAAGATAAGTTACCCATTTTCACTCTGTCCACGCAATCATGTTGTGGAATACGGCCAAAGAGACTTTGGATGACTCTATGCCAAGTACATCATGACATTCTTTGATTGCTTTGATTTGATACATTTGTGTGAACTTTCAAATATTCAAAGAAAACTCAAAACTATTTCATATTCTGAAAGTCAATAACAAAAGTTGGACTCTTAAACCCACAAAACTTTAAAGCATTATTTCAATGAATGTTTGAAATTGTTAACACATTCTTTGCGGAAATTTGAATGCAAATATGTAGGCAACCTATACAATACAGCCGGTTGACCACCATTTTTCCCCCCGATGCCTCATAATCTGGATGGGAGGGGGCGGGATAATTTGGAGAATCAATATTGAAAATACCACAGATTCAAACCACCATCTGTTTTCCCTTTTGCATCTCAATCCTTTCTCTCCCTTCCCTCGCTTCTCTTTAGTCCATTTTACTTGTCCTTTTCCCACTTCAGCTTACCCAGTGCTTAGGCTTACTCCCTGGCCAGACCCACGGGGGAGTGGACAATGATCCCCTCACTTGCCTGATACGCTACTGTTATTGACTGTTTAAGAATATTTTTAGAAATATTAAACACAACAGTTGGTTACGGATTAGGTTATGGGTACTAAGACAAAAAGGTTATTAAGCATTTAGATAACTTTAGATGACATTAACTCAATGGCTTTGCCGTTGTGGACGTGAAGAATAGTAAGACCATAGTCAATATGGTTTTTGGCGGCTTTCCATTAAGTTACCATATCTACACTATGCGAAAAGGTAAACTTTTGATTTTTTTACCAATTGTCAATGGATATAATGAGCTAACGTACGTTTACAACATATTTAGCTGCTGCCTCATACGCATGAAGAAGAAGATTGTTTTCATGTATAAAAAACAATTTCTAAACTTGTTAAATATTTTTAATATTTTTCTGAAATCGAGTGTAAATCTTTTTTACTCACCCTGTACTTGGTTTGTGATTGATGTCATTACGGAGGGTGCAAGAGAAGGTTTGATGAGCGAGATGTTGTATGCTGATGATTTGGTTTTGATGAGTGAGATATAATGGACGTACTGAAGGAAAAGTTATGGAAATGGAAGGCGGCTTTTTAGACTAAGGGTGTGAAGGTAAATCTTGGGAAGACAAAAGTGATGGTGAGTGGGGTGGAGGGGAAGTTTTGGAGAGTAAGGTATCCCCATGTGGTATATATGGTAAGCGGGTAAAAGCAATTCAGTGTGGTGTGAGAAATGTGGGAGATGGATTCATGGGAGATGTACAAAGATGAAGAGGGTGACCCCAAGTATGGCAAGAGGTTTTGTGTGTAGAAGATGTGAGAAAAGAGCTGGAGGGATGGTGGAACAGGTGGAAAAGTTGTGATGAGGTGGAATTGGTGAAGGAGTTCTTGTTATACCTGGAGGCCAGGATAAATGTAAATGGTGGATGTGAGGTGGCTGTGACAGCTAGAGTGAGGTT
This sequence comes from Ophioderma brevispina, assembly GCA_023653785.1. NCBI lineage: Eukaryota > Metazoa > Echinodermata > Ophiuroidea > Amphilepidida > Ophiodermatidae > Ophioderma > Ophioderma brevispina. The sequence goes on from JAMKCH010014227.1 coordinate 24,579, forward strand.
AGGGTGGGTGAAATTTAGGGAATGTGGGGAGTTGCTACACAGGAAAAGCTTTCCTTTGAAGATGAAAGGAATGGTGTATGAGAGTTGTGTGAGATCGGTGATGTACGGATGTGAGACATGGTGTCTGAGCAAAAATGAGATGGGGATTTTGAGAAGGACAGAGCATAATAATTCCTTTGGGGAACTAACGCTAGGGACCGATTGAAAAATAGCCAATTTTTGCATAAAAATTAAACATCTTACTGACAATTTAGATCCCAAATCAGTCCAGAAGAGTCACATGTCTACATATATAACCTGTTACAATGCGTTGGTGGATGTAATGCTTTTCCATTGCAAAAATAGCAGGTTTTTTGCATAAAACCTATCATAAAAAGTTAATTATCTTTCGGACAATTTAGAACTCCTACCATGCCTACAGACAGGTGTTTCAAGGTGGTATGGGCACATACTGAGGAGGGATGATGAGCATGTTTTTAAGAAGGGCCCTTTATAGAGCATCAGCCCAGAAGGTTTTGGTTAGACGAACGAGATACCAATATCTGAACATGGGAAAATTCAGAGAAAAATATAACTTTTGCAAATATGAAAGTCTGCCGGGGACCCGTTGTT